>VZQC01010984.1:327574-365909 GCA_009823505.1 Rhizomys pruinosus | reverse complement strand
CTTCCAGAAAAGTGGAAGAGCCACTCTGTCACCTGTCAGGTCTCTAATGGGCAGGTACTCAGATGGATGCAGGCTGTAACTAATAATGCCCTATTTGACTTTAGTCAGTGGTTTTAGGTCTGCTGATATCTGTCAATTTCAGATTCTTTATTTGCAAGAGACATGCAATGATATCCTATCTACATCACACACTCAGATAAGATTGGAAATGTGAAGTCATTTTAGGTAGTTTTTATTGTGTGTGAACACTTATTGGTAATAATGTCTATGACTTCTATCACCAAGCACTTTTTAGTTGCTCGACACAGTGCTGAATGTCTTAATAAGATTTGTAGCATAATTTGAGGGGCCTAGGGCAAGATAAAAATATGTTGCCCCTTGTTCAAAAGTTCTTAAATCCCGAGGGCATAGAACTAACACTGTTCTGCTCCCTAGAATCCCTGAAGACACTGCTGTGCTTAGGTACTTCTTTCTGTGTCACTAATGCACTGGAATCTAGCGTCTCCCATATCTGAAGCCTGTACACTGTCACCTCCCAGCAGCTCAGTCCCATCCTGTGTGTCTCCATAGAGGCTACTCTCCCCTACAGCAGGTGCTCTTGATCCTTCAATGGACCATTGCAGCATTCTATGAGTTGGAAAGAAATATTCTTTAAGCCAGGCGTGATGGCACACGCCTTTAATCCTAGCACTTGGGAGGCAGAGGCAGGCGAATCTTTGTGAGTTCAAGGCCAGCCAGGTTTACAGAGCAAGTTCCAGGCCAGCTGGGGCTACAGGGAGACCCTGTCTCAAAAAGACCAAAAAAAAAAAAACCCACAAAAAACAAAAAACAAAGTAGCACAGGTAAAACAAACTTGGTCGCACAGACACTGGAAGGGAGAACTCGAGAGCAGAAGGTCACTACAAGGTTTGGACCTCAGGAAGAATTGGAATAAGAATGTGAATTCAAGCTGGAAAGATGTCTTAGTTGTTAGGAGCAACCGGCTGCTCTTGCAGAGGACCCAGGCTCAATTCTCACCTTCCACATGATGGCTAACAACTGTCTGTAGCTTCAGTTCCAGGGTATCTGACACCTTCTTCTGGCCCCTGCAGGGTATTGGAAGTTCCTGGTGCACTTACATACATACAGGGAATACGTGAAATAACATACACATGAAATAGTAATAATAATAAAAAAGAAATAACAGTAATAAATAAAATATTTTGGGTGGATGGAGAGATGGCTCAGTGATTAACAGCACTGGCTGCTCTTTCAGAAGACCTGGGTTCAATTCCCAGCACCTACATGGCAGCTAACAAATGTCCATAATTCCAGTTCCAGGGATCCAACACCTTCTTCTGACCTCTGCTGGCACTGAAGGACATACAGGCAATACGCTTATACACAATAACAACAATAATAAAAAATAACAAATAAAATATTGAAAAGAATGTGAATTCAAAAAGATGTTTCTTTGTTGAGGGATGAGAGCTACACTTACCTATGGTCATAAAGATAAGTATTTAAAATCCAATTAGAATTTGTATTGGTTTAAGAAAATGATACTAGTAGGTCCTCCTCTAGGGTCTATTACCTCTCCAGCCATGGGTATTGGTTAGGTTTACAGTACCAGGAATGAATTCTATCTTTTTGAGGGGCCCTAAGTGCAATTAAACAGGTGTTGGTTATCCCTAAGGTAAGTGCTGCTTCTGTAGCGTTGGGATATCTTGCAAGGCTGGTCATTGTTATAGGCTTTACAGCTGGCTAGGATTATTGATTGCTTTTCTTCTTTGGCAGCTTGCATAGCACCTTAAGATACTATGAGAGCTGGACCTCAATGAGGAGGCTTCTGGCTTAGTTCCAGCTCGATTCCTCCAAATACTCTGCTTGAAGTGTGTGGCCTTCAGCAATAGTCTTATCTTCTAATTCTTGAAGGCAGCCAAGGGCAGTGGCAATAGCCTATGCTGTTCTGGACGTCTCTTGGACTGCCCTGACCCCAGAAGAAGGGAGGTGTCCCATGCCTGATACTGAAGTTTTTGTTAGATACTCTGTAGCTCTTGGGAGAAGCATTATCACCCCATGGGGCATAACTCCATTAAAAAAAAATATATAAGATATTACATTATAATTTTAAGTAAGCCTTCTTTTGGAAACAACTCTACTCAAGTCCAAATAAAAATAGAAATAATTTGACCAGGCATTGGGGGGGGTGCAGCCCTAGAATCTTAACACTTAGGAAGCCAAGGCAGGAAGATTGCAACGTTGAGCCCAGCCTCGGCTATCTAGCAAGTTCCATGCTAGCCTGAGTGAGATTCTGTCTCAAAAAAAACCAACAACAACAAACCAAAACAAAACAATAAAAAGTGATTTAAAATGTTTGTGGCACCAAACATGTTACTATAACTGAGGTTATCATTCAGTATAGTTTGAATTCTAGGATATATAAACCACCCTTCCATAACTAATGGGCTAACTGGCATCTCAATTAGCCTAAGCATCCTACAAATCGATATTCTGATATTTTCTGATTATGCAGAAATATAAAGTCAGCCCAAGATTTCACATATGTTCTGTTATTTTTCAATTTTTAATGTTTAAAAGTAAATACTTTTTGAGAATGTCATACAATTTATTCTTTTTATTTAAAAATTTTTTTAAATTTTATTTATTTTTGTATGTGTATGAGTGTACTGAGTGTACTGTCTGCATGTAGGTCTGTGCACCCGTGTTGTGCAATGCCGTGGCGGTCAGAAGACGGTTTCGGATTCCCCTGGAACTGGAGTTCTCCTGGAATTGGAGTTACAGACGGTTCTCAGCCACCATGTGGGTGTTGGGGATCGAACCCAGGTCCTCTACAAGAGCAGTCGGTGCTCTTAACCGCTAGGCTATTTCTCCAACCCCATACAATTTATTCTTATTCCATTCACCACAACCTCCCCCTTAATTCTCTCCAGACCCATATTTTTTTTTAATTTTGTTTTTGTATGTGTATGAGTGTACTGTCTGCATGTAGGTTTGTGCACCCGTGTCATGCAATGTCGCGGAGGTCAGAAGAGGGTGTCGGATTCCACTGGAACTGGAGTTCTCCTGGAATTGGAGTTTCAGACGGTTCTCAGCTGCCATGTGGGTGCTGGGGATTGAACCTGGGTCCTCTGTAAGAGTGGTCAGTGCTCTTAACCACTAGGCCATCTCTCCAGCCCCAGACCCATATTTTATTTAAAAAATTTATTGTTACAGATCTTCACATACCAATATAGTGAGTTTTGATCAAATCCACCCAGATTCCCCTGCAGCTCTTCCTAGATGCCCCCCCCATGTTTCCTCCCAACTTAATGTACTCCCGTAGGCCCACTGAATACACTTAGTATGCCCAAGAGTGTGGGGCCATCTGCCACATCATAGGTGTCCAGATAGGGGCCACATCTGAAGAAAACTGACTGAAGCAACACTCATCGATTTCCCATAGCTTCTCAGCTAAGACTGGAACTTCAGGTCTTAATAGTTGGAGGAAATTTTGGAGTGTGCAGTGGTTGGATCCGGGACCTGCCAGGACCACCTGAAGCACAGGAGATTTCTACAGTGGGATCCCCCTGAGGGTGACCCAAGAAACAGATCTCAGAGTAACAATTGAAGACCTATTCAGAGAAATTAAAGAATATAAAGAACAAGTCAGAGAACTAAGGAAAGAGAATGAAAAACTCAAGAAGGACCTAGAGGGAGACAATGACAAACTTCAAAAAGAACTAAAGGGAGACAATGACAAACTCCAGAAGGAAGTAGAAACACTGAAAAAGGAAGCCAACCAGTGACGTAAGGAGCACCACGAAGAGATTGAGAGGCTCCAAAAAGAAGTGGAAATACTAAAGAAATCACAGGATGAAATGAAAAAAGAAGTAGAATACTCATCCAATCAAGAGGAAAGGAATGAAAAAAGCCTCAGAAATAGGGTGGAGGAAGCAGAACAAAGAATATCAGACCTGGAAGATAACACAGAGCAACTAAAAATCTCAAATAAAGATTATGAAAAATTTAAAAATACACAAAAGTGGAACAACCAGGAAATATGGGACACTATGAAAAGATCAAACCTCTGCAGGAAGGAGAAGAATCCTAAGAGAATAGTATTGATCAGATCTTCAACAGAATAATAGATGAAAATTTCCCCAAACTAAAAAAAAAGACAAACCCATACAAATACAAGAAGCACATAGAACTCCAAACAGACAAGATCAGAAAAGAAACTCCCCATGCCATATCATAGTTAAAATGCTAGATGCCCAAAACAAAGACAAAATTCTGGAGGAAATTTCATACCTTAGAAAAGCATTTTGCTTATATGAACAAGTAAATCATAGAAAAGCAATTTTGTTTACATAAACATGCTTAGAAAATGATAAAAATGGGATTCCCTTCTTTTAGAAATCGTGTCTATACTGATTTAAGCACTTGAATTTATAACCTGTTGATGAAGGGACAACTGGGGAGATGGCTCAGTGTGGAAGAGTCCTTGCTGTGTGCATAAAGACCTGAGCTTACGTTCCTAGCCACCCATGTGAAAAGCTGGGCATGGCTCTGTGTGTGTGTGTGTGTGTGTGTGTGTGTGTGCATGCACACACACGTGTGTGTGTGTGTGTGTGTGTAAAACCACAGCACTGGGGGACAGAGATCAACTGATCCTGGAAGTTCTCTGGCCAGTCAGGCTAGCTGCAAAGGTGAGCTTCCTGTTCAGTGAGAGACTCTGTCTCAATAGCAATAGAGGAAGACATGGATGTCCTCCTCTGAGATCTGCATGTGTGCACATAGGTGTGCATACACACACAATGGGACACATGTACAGGTACCACATACCATACATGCCACATACATACTGCAGACACCACAGACACACACCATAGACATGAACATTGTACACATGCACACCACAGACAACACACACACACACACCCCTCTATCCCCTGATCCTGACATACATACACAAAGAAGAAATAACAGTTCTCTGACATATAAGCAAGGCCGGCCGCCAAGACATGTTAGGTGATGCTACTCAGATTTGGCTTCTTTGTCTGCTCTTTTTCAGTCTCACTACTCTCTGCAGGTATTTTTTTTTTTTATTTCTTAATGAGTCACTTCATGCTGTTTTGCCTTTGCTCTATTTCACACACACTTCTGTTTGTTTGAACCCTTGTCTTTCTTTTCTTCTGCTGTCTTTTGGCTTGGTTTTTCCCACCCAGGAGCAGAGTGAGCTGACAGGTTGCCACTCTCCTACGACTCCTCCTTTTTTAGCCCCTTCAGCTGAATTCACCTTCTGTCGGATCTAAGTTTTCAGGAAACTATAGCAAATCACACTTATGGAAGCAGAAGAAAAACAGAGAGGGCCAATAATGGCTTAAAACTATTTTTATAATCCTGTACATTTGTTTGCATAGTCAGTCATGGATTTCCAAGAATGTGGAAGAGGAGGAAAGGGAGGCAACGTTTAATGGACCAACTGTAGGAAATAGACTTGCTAAGTGAAGAAATATGATGGAGAGGCTTTAACAAAACACACACAGGTCGCTGCTATAAATAGCTGCGGTTGCATGTGGAGTCCATTAAGGGGAGTGCTGGGCACCTTGGAAGGTAGCTGGAGAGCAGGCACGCTCCAGGACATGCCCTTTCACGCGAAGACTCACAGATGTCAAGAGTTTCCACAGGCTCAGCCTCTCTGCTTCTGTCTCAGAGAGAACAGTGACCACACCTTGCCCTTTGTAGGGCCAGGCTCAGAAGGAACATAACTTGGAGAACAAATAACTGGTGTGTTAATAGTTCTAGCAGAGGGATTTGGACTTGGAATTCACAAATTTCCTATCCTAATTTTTGTTCATGGCTCTTTTTCATAGCTGCTTAATGCCATGCTATGAAGCTCAGTTTGTAGCTATATATCGAGTCATTAAATGTAACAAATATGACATCTGATGGTGGGCGCCAAAATGTAATGGTTCTGGCTTTAGCCCAATTCAAAGGGAAGAACACCAAGGTTTGTCATCATTGCTACCTTCCTCCTCTGTCTCTGTCTGTTTGTCTTTTTCTGTTTCCACTGACAAGGACTTATTACATATCTCATACTGGTATCAAACCTGTGGTCTTCCTGGCTCATCTACCCAGTTCTGAGATTGCAGGTGTGGACCATCCCACCCAGTAAGTCTTCTCACCATTTTCTTTTTTGCTACCCAGGTTACCACATCCCTCTTTCCTTTGAACTTTTAAAGTCTCCATCTCTTGTGTTCTTTTTTTTTTATGTTTTTTTTATTTATTTCTGTATGTGTATCAATGTACTGTCTGCATGCAGGTTTGTGCACCCGTGTCGTGCAATGCTGCGGAGGTCAGAAGAGGGTCTCGGATTCCCCTGGAACTGGAGTTCTCCTGGAATTGGAGTTTCAGACGGCTCTAGGCCACCATGTGGGTGCTGGGGATCGAACCCAGGTCCTCTGTAAGAGCGGTTGGCGCTCTTAACCGCTAGGCCATCTCTCCAGCCCCATCTCTTGTGTTCTAAGAGGAGAATGGAGTGTCTCAGACCAGAGTTCATTTCTTAGCTGTGACTCATGTTATCCTGAATAAACCCTGGCTGGCTACCACAACCATTTGACCATTACTAAGTGATGGGTGATTGTTATTTTGCATTTCTATATTTTTTATTATGGATGGAGAAATAGAAGCTAAAGGAAAGACTGGCCAAAATCACAGGTCTGGTAGATGATGATGCTGGCAGGATTTGAACATGGATCTCCCACTTATTTGGGACTCTGGATTAACTTTTTTTTGATCACAGTTGCTTCACCTTTGAAATGGAGATAGATGTCTAAGCACAATGATGAAAAGAGATGTTGGAATCTAAATTTGAGTGTGTATAATTCCTTGCTCCTTGTTCTCCACTAACTAGGACGGATCCCATGCTGTCAGATACTATCATGTTTATAAATGGAATTTCTGCCTTGCTGCAGAATTATCTGAGTTGCTCTGTTTTATTACTACTCCATAGATTTCAATCTGTGGTACAGCAGCTGGCATGTGGCATATATGGAACCTAGTGCCAACTTAGCCCTGATGGTTATAATCTATTTCTGTGTCTCTCTGTGTTTCTTCGTCTCTTTCTCTCTGTGTTGCTGTATCTGTATCTCTGTCTCTCCATCTCTCTTTCTCTCTCTCTTTCTCTTCGCTCATCGGCGCCTAGCGACTAGCATCAGGCTCAATCCTTAAGGCTTGTGCTCACAGTCCCTTTGCCCATGGCTGATTTTTCTTTTTTTTTTTTTAATTTCTTTTTTTTCATATGTGTATGAGTTTAACTGGTCTGCATGTAGGTTTGTGCACCCGGTCGCGCAATGCCGCGGAGGTCAGAGAGGAGGGCCGAATCTGTATTCCCCCTGGAACTGGAGTTAAAGACGGCGTTTTCAGCCGCCCTTGTGGGTGCTGGGATTAGAACCCAGGTTCTTCTGCAGGCATGGTCGCGCTCTTAACCGCTTAGGCATCTCCTACCAGCCCCTGCCCATGGCTGTTCTAACTACAGTATTGCCACACTAGGGCATTTACACTCCATGAAGCAATCCAACATGTTTACAAACCTACTGGTATTTCCTTTTCAAATATTTTTGAGGGTCTCACCTCTCTGTTAGTGACATGGAAGTGAGGTACACATAGAGGAGAATAGGATCATGTATAGGGGCAGGCAAGCAAGGGCTTTCTTGACTGCTGCTGGAGTGCACGGTTCATAGAACAGTTTGAGAAAAAGTCTCCCTATAGCGAGCCCGGAGGCTTGAACGCAATAGGTAAGCCTTCTGATCATAGATCTTTCAATAGCCTCTGCCTTCTGGGATTAAAGGCGTGGAGTTAAATGGGTAGGGCAAAGAAGGGCGATTGTGAACCAGCAAAGAAAAAGGAAGTACACAAATGAAAAGTGTATAAATCATGATAGGGAGTAAGAGGAACGAGGGGGAGCTGAAAGACAGCTGGGGAGTGAAGAGCAAGGTGCAACGAGGGGAGCGAGAGCGCCAGAAGCTAGGACATGTTCCAAGTGGCAACTCCAGCACAGACGCTGGTCGCAGGTTCAAGAAAGGGGAAAGGAAGCCAATCTAAACGACCTGCGATCTGAGAACTACCTGCGGCCCTGCCGCGGTACACGCTGCATTTTGTGTTGCCTGGAGTCCGTCGCATCCTGCCTACAAGCCATTGCTGTCTCACTGAGCCCAGGTACGCGCATAAGATGACTGCATAGAGGGCTGCTCTCGCGGTGCCCTGAAATGCGATTTGATCACCTAGCAACTCTCGAGAGACATTGGAGTGAAAGCCCAGTATGTGGACACTGTCCAAGTACTCGCTAGTAGTTCTATGTGATGTATCTAAGTCCTAGTAATTGTAGTGTGCCATCTAGGACGTCATACTCCAAAGGAGCCAGGCAAGTACAAACGGGGCGAGGAACCCAAGTGCGGGGCTGCGCCAGCACATGAACAAGGAAGCAGGCAGCCGGGTGGCTGCAGCGGGAAACAGGCGCGGCAGAAGCGAGAACGCGGCTCACGAGGGTGGTGCATCAATAGGACACGCCGGGGGCGACGGGCGGAGCTGGGCACAGCAGCTGGATACAGCGAAGCAGAGAGGAGGAGGACTCAAAAGGGGGGAAGAGAAAGATCGCCGCGGGGAGGAGGCATAGGCAGAAGGTGTGTAAATACTACTGTTGAGGGCTTCAGTGGTAGATGTTACGGGGCCAGAGTGGGGCAAGACGGTAGTTAGAAAAACAGGCAGCCGGGTCCCGAGCGAGGGACAGTTGTCCTGAGAACAGCGAGAGCAAGGGTAGACCTGTGGACTCAAAACGCCTGTGACACATAATCTGTAACCCTATAGCATTTTCGACACCGCATTCCTTGCGTGAGATAACAAGCTACTTGTCTACTCGAATTTCAGCGCGGCGAGCACTACGGGCTGACAAAACGCGGGCTGAGCGGGAGGGACAGCAAAGAAGGGCAGCATGTGAGTGAGCGCAGAGGCCCGCGGCGCGATACGCGGAAACAGGGGTGCAAGACGCAGGAAGAACGCTATCTAAAGGCGAGACTAGAGAATACAGCGACGGGTGGGCACACAAGGTACAAGGACATGGCAGGATGAGGCGAGTTTGGGGAACCGGGAAAGAAGAAGGGGAGCATATGACCACTGGCACGGACGCAACATGCATAAAGAAGACAAATAAAAAAGAGAAAAGTGTAAAGGAAAAGAAACAGCGCCAGGGGAGGCGCAGAGGAGGAGGAGTGGAGGGGCAGGGAAGAGGAAGAGGCCGACGCGACCGAGGAACAGACGCGGAGGGGGATAGGCAGAGAGCGAAGGCGAGGCTGACCGATCGAGGCGGGGCAGGAAGGACACTAGGCGAGAAAAAAAAGAGAACCAGGCGAGGCGATAGGAGGCGAGCGGAGGGGAGACGAGATCGAGGCAGAATGCGGGTGTTATGCTATAGCTAGTAATGCTGTGGCGGGCTGTGTGGGACTTATACTATGCTACACTAGGCTCATTCTAGGAAGGGAGAGGATCCAACCCTGGAAGGATCATAATGCAAGGAGGCTAACCCATCATTGTTCATTCTTGCTGGGTGTTAGAAGAGGCGACTATCTGCTATTCAAGAAAATGAATACCTGGGTAGTAGAGATGTTAGCTCAATTGTGCAATGAATAAAAGAGATGTAGAGGATGAAGAAGATAGCGCTTGAAGTCTTAGAAGAGTGGAAGAAACGTAAAATTAAAACCCAATTAATTCAGAACTTTTTTGGAAAAAGAAAAGGAAGGAGAGAACAGCTAAGCTGGAGGGAAACTCCAAGATTCTTTGGAATGGAAAATATCATCTATTCCTGGTAGGTTCTAAGGAGAAGGTCATTAAGGACTCTTCCATCTGCTAGCCTCTTTGGCACTCATTAAGTCCTTAGTGAGACTCAAGGATCTACTTTTTGGATGCTCCTTGATGTGGGCAGAGAAGTTATCACAGGTCAAGTTTAAGGGAAAACTTCCGGCCTAGGCTGGGCTGGGTGGCCCCCTTCTAGAGTTCCTTGCCAATGTGCTCTAACTTGAAGGTCCATCCTTAGCCATCTGACATGCTGATCAGATGTGCTTTCATGAATAGCACACAATAGGAAAGGACATTGAACCAGCTGACAACATTCTACGAATAGGGCTTCCTGTCCTGCTCCTGTTTGTATTTGAGGCCCGCTGACCTCCAGAGTCATCTCTGTAAGGTTCAGCACTAAGGAATGTTCTAGCTTCCACAGTTGTCCTCTAAGTTTCCTCTATATTTTGATGGCCATTTTTTAAATTTATTGTGTCTTTTGGTCTACATAGAGTGTCTCGTTGGTTGAGGACTTCTTTTGCTTCTTTGTGTTATAGTCATAGGTTTTACTGTTTTAATTACTAAGCTATATGAGGACCTAGTTCTATTTCTCTTTATCATCATGATACTGAGGCCAGTTTTCTTTCTTTGCGAAAGCATCAAAGTAGCCTTGAAGCAGTCGGAGATAGGGAAATTATGTGATACATGTAAGAAAGTCAGTGGTGATGGTGTTTGGGGTTGGAGAGCTGCAGGCCTGGCGGGCATTCTTGTCTCTGAGCAGCAGGAAGTAGTGCAGAGCCAGGACAGGAAGCTGAACTCCTGCAAGCACCTGACAGACAGCTTTTTTCATGTCTTCACCTACTTTTCCATTTTTGCTTACTTGTTTTGAGAGGGGGGGTCTGTACATTACTCAGCCTGCCCCGAACTTGCTATATAAGCTGAGCAAGAGGACCTTGACCTTTACCTCCTGAGTTCAGGGATTAATAGTTGAGACGACAGGCGTGTACCATAATGCTGTCTGCTTTGCTTGCCTGTCTGTACAGAGATTGGACATATTCAGGAACACAGAAGAGTGGGCTCTGCCCCTCACGGCTGTGTGACTGCCGGAGATTCCAGACTCTCTGAGCCTCTGTAACTCTTCACAGTCAAAGGAGAGTGGACAGGGTTTAAGGAACACTCTGGTTCCAAATTTCTTTGATGTGAAAGGCGGTGAGAGAGAGAGAGAATACAGGTACAGGAAGCCAGCTGCAGGGAACGATAGGGCAGTGAGCGTGATGCTCTCTCTTCATATTGGCCTTTCACTCACCCTGTCCTTCCTAGCACAGCTACTTACTTTCCTTGTGATCTGAGGAAACCGCTAACCTCTCTGTTTCTCATCTCCTTTCCATAAATTGGGAGCAACAACAACATGCAAAAAGTTATTCCACTTTAAGAGTTAAATGGAGTTTCTGGCAACAGGTAGGCTCCTGCAGGTCCTCGATAAATGTGAATGGTTTCCATTTTCACTCCCCTACTACATTGTTAAAACCAATGAGAAACTATGTGTCTTTCACCAGTAGAACTCTCTGACCTCCAAAAAGTGTTCTGAGTAGGTGTGTACTCAGTTAAAGATCAATATGGTACAATGCTGAACATCCTGCCAATATTTACTTATATCACTAAAATGCAACATAGAAGGCTGCCTGCATGTTTACCTAAAGCTGACAGATGAAAGCAAAGGGAGAGATTGAAGGAGCCCCAGTACTACTGTAAAGCTGTATGTCCCTTTCTAATCAGGCACCTGTTCTTTCCTTGCCTTTTGTATGCTCATGGCCTCCTTGGAGAACTGAATCCTGGTTACTGTAGCCAAGAAACCCTTCTCGTATGCCAAGCCCTCTCCTGTGTCTCGGGTCCTGGCTTTCACTTGCTCATGAACTGTTTTCTGAATTTCAGTCCTAAAGTAGGATTAATGAGGCTTTAACGTTTAACTTGTTCGGCCTTTAGAGGAAATGAATTTGATGCGTTTTTTATTTTTTGAAATTACAAAAATGAGCCAATATTTATCGGGGATTCCTTTCTAAGGACTCAAGGATTTAGCCTTAATGTCTCTTCCAGGCCTTGAAAGGTGTTAATACAGTAGATTCGACCAACAAGGAGACCTTTACTGTTAGAAGTGAAATGTCATAAACTCTTGATCCCTTTCCATATTCCAGTATCACTTTATGTCAAGAATTCTCCAAAATTGAAAAAGACAACCCCATAAATCAGTCTCTATTTGATCTATCCTCTCTACTCAGGCCCAAGCTGCTGCCTTAATAGTTTTACATTCCTCTGAAGTTAAATGAACAAAAAAAAATGTCAAAACACCCTTGCATTTGAGTCACCCATCTCTTTTGTAATATGGGCTTATTCAGCAGATTGGCTGCTGGTGGAGGGTACTAGTTTCCTGGTTACTTTGTGGCCTATTTAAAACACCAGGAGGCATCTCCAAAGTAGCTCTGTCCAAAGCCAAGGACATTTTTTCGGCAGAGAGCGGCTAGCTTGGTAACCGTACAAAGTGTTACTTGATGGCACCTGGGGTTTATCAGAGGTGAAAAAGCAGCACACAGGCAGTGGAGTGGAGCAGGTTGGGATATGTGCTTGCCGCTCAGGGGATTGTAAAAGGGTTCGCGTACTATTGAGACGAAATTGCACCGTTCCTAGCTCGTTATGTAGTATGTGAAGAATCTACCAGCGACGCAAAAGCCTAATAATTGGTCAGTCCACAGTAATCAGGAGACTGTAAGCCGGCAGCCACCAGTGGAGGCAATTTGGGAACGTACATAAATGTGCAATTGGGAGTCCAATCATGTAGGTGATTAGCTCAGGGATATTGTCTGGATCAAAAGTCGCATTTAGTGAGAACTCTTGCAGATGACCAATTAAAAGCGTAATTTTCATCTGAACTTCATGACCAGCTGTGCGCTTGTTCTATAATAATGAGGCGTAGGCCGTGTGCTTTTAACCCCCCTTAAATTAAGTAGCTAATCCCATGAAGTTACGCGGTATCTAGAGATTAAACAAAGAAGACTATTTGATTAATGGGTCTAGTGTCAAAAGCAAGCATATTTTCTTGACGCAGACATTGTAGTAAGGTTCGACTTGACGGCGTCACTGTCGTCTGCCTATATCAGCAGCGTTGCACTCAATTGTTGATGGGTCAAGGATAGTAGATTGAAATCCTATTTATAAGGTAGGGATCAATTGCAGAATTTTGCATCACATCCGTGCGTAGCTCCGCCAGTGCCATACACGCTGATACGCAGGGCACGACTGACTGCAAGGCCATTGTGTCAGTAGCCCACCAGGAAACCAATCTCTCTGGGTGACCCTGATAAGCTGATTGGGAACTGGTACTCCAAGGAATTCAATGTGTTTTATGTTTTGATGAGAGGTCTTTCTGCTCATGGGATTGCTTCAATCGTTACAGTGGTAAGATCAGAGCAAGAGCGCAACGTCAGGTTCTTTGAAAAATTGGATTTTGTTCTGACCTGTGTCTGTAAGATAACCAGCTCTTGTTTGTTGCTAATATGATGGGCCGTTATGCCCTCCCGGGTTTAGATAGCTACTTTAGGAGGTTAGAAATTAGGATAGGAGATATATCCTATTAGGCGACGTGGACTTGTATCAAGCTTAAAGATAAATCGAAAGAATATAACAATAATTGAAATAATGTCAGTCTAAGTTCAATCAGATAAGGAATGTCTGTACAGTAGTAGCAATAGAATTGTACAGCTGAAAACCGGGAGCTGTACAGACTAGGTCTTCTCAACATAAAAGCTCGGGTGAAATTTATTCATGCGATTGTCGAATGGGCACTATTAAGCATGAGTAACGTTATGAATAGCCGTATGTTTGTGGTCATGAGGCTCTAATTATGTTATTCAGTTATGGTCTTATTACCAGTGTTCCAATTGGCATATTCGCTTAGAGCCAAGTCCTTAATCACTGGCCCATCTTTAGCCATTAGATGTCTTATAGCACAACCAAATCCTATAGTCCCTAAGCCTGATTTGCGGTACCCTCCAATAGTTTATGTATTAGAACATCAAGAACATCTAAACATGCATGTGAATAGATTCACTGAATGAAAAATTCATTTTTACGCATGGCTGAATTAACCTCCTCTATGTCATTAGGATCCATAGAAATAGAGGGATAATGAAGAAAAATCTACTGACACTCACTGGTAGCTTAGTTGTTCTGTTCCCATGCCCTCGGAAACACCATCTGTTTCATAGTGATGCTTAGAATGCAAGACTGCTTCCCAACATGTCTAGTGAGTGTCGCGAAATGCCTCAGATAAATAGGCTGGCACGTTAACATTAGAACCGGCGGGACACGTATCTCTCTGTATGACTCATAGTGTGTAAGTCTAGTCAATGTCATAAAAAATATGCATTGTTTACGAGTTTGTCAAGCACGACTGTCTCATTTGCAAGGACTCAATACGTTTAAGGAAAATTCAGCATGACTTGACGGACTGAGAGAATCTCAGCTTAGGATAGGTCTCTCATTTCGCAGTGCGATGCATTAAGTAGATCTATTCTAGGGTGACCTCACAGCTAAAACGGATACCTGAGATTGGTTGGTGAGCCGTATTCTAATGGGGTATATAATGGCAGCGAATTGGGCGTGATAGGAAAGATGGCAGTGCGTCGCATGCATAGTTCGGCGGCGAGGACGGCGAGTGGTTCCTGCACTACGATAGGCAAGTAGCACCTACATGCCAGTTATGACCTCTTGGCACAGACTGCATGTGCATACACATGCAAAACACATTTTAATTAACTAAGAAAATAGGGGCTGAAGATGGCATAGTAAGACTCCACTGAGTCTACAGTTAGTTCCTAGTTGTTAGCTAATGGGATTCTGGGGTTTTGATTCCACACTGCACATGGTGGCTAAAAACTGGTTGTAACTCCATTTCCAGAGGAATTCAGTGATCTGTTTTCTGACCCTGTGGCATTGCATATATAGGTGCATTATATATATATATATTATATATATTATATATAATAGTAAGCAAAATACCATATACAATAAAAGAAAAATAAGAAATAAAACTTAAAAATTATAAACCTTTATAAGTAATGCAAGGAAGGCATGAAGAGTTTACTTGGTAATGAAGCAGAAGGTGCAAAAGCAAGAAGTGGGTGGTTCACCACCACTTGGAAGGCAGCTAATAAGCATGTGAGGACCACAGGGAAGGGGACATCTGGTCCTGTGTCTGTCACCATGGTCTGTGATTCGCCGCTGATATAGACACTTTTATTTCTAGGATATTGTTTTTCTTCCTCTTGGTGGGCTACTCTTCAGAATATCTGGGGTCTGATCTAGGAGGACTCTTAGAGGTCACAGAGTCTAAATATGGGGAAATAACTTTAACATATGATGCCAACTCTATATAACATGGTTGCCTGGAGCTCTGGATTGAATACACTTAGGTTGAATCCTGAGTAATCCAGATAGAAGTCTCTATCTGACTCATCAGATTAGAGTTCGGTGTAACTCCTAATGATGATTGTCATACATAAGACACAGTGTCACATAAGCAGATTTGCCATTCTTTATGGAGAGGAGACAATTGCTCACAGGCTGGTGAATATATACTAAGTGACTGGTTTCCTTTCTCTATTCTTATTAGGCAATGAACAACATTATTGATAGGTTAAAGGGTACAGGAGTGGACTATGCTTTGATGTTGTCTGGACCAGTTGAATTAATGCCATTGTTTGTTATTTTTGAATAACTGGTGAGACTAATGAGAACCTTTATGCCTTAATTTCAAGCCAGTTGCTTCTAATTTTCCTTGTTTTTTCTGACTGGACAAATATGGCTGGTGCTTCATAACAAAGCTATTGGTTCCAAACCAGGTGTCTCAAAACATTTTTAGATTTTTGTTTTCATGTTTTGTCATCTGGCAAAATGTTGGCATGGAGTGGCATTTGGGGCCAGAGCTCCTGCTCCTGGAGGCTTTACAGGCAGAGTGTTGCAGTTCTGATATGTGCTTTTAGAGAGCTGGTAGGTGGATTGAGCTTCCTTAAACAAAATGGGCCTCCATTCATCGAGACTGTCTCTCCTAACAGAGCACAGGAGTCTGGCTTCTTGGCACAAGCCATTATCCTACTTTAAAGCCTTGCTTTCTTTCTCTTCAGTTCTGGCTCCCTTAGTGGGCAACTTTGCTGACCCCTTTTCAGTTCTGGTTCAAATATACAGGTGACCCCTGGATACTCCCAGATATTCTTTGACATATTAATGGGATCTCATATATATCACACAAGAGTGGGATGCCTATTGAAATCAGGAAAACATTCACACTCACGCTTCCTACTGAATTATGGTAAATGTATGGGGAAAACCCACTCTTTTCAACTCAAATAGCAGTTGTTGACATTCTATTTGGTTGCTAATTATTTCAAGATAGCTCTTTTTATCAGCTATGTATCTGACAGAGTATTAGTATCACAAGATATATAAGCTACAAAACTCAAAAAAGTAACAAAAAATAAAGAAAAAAAAATAAAAAATAAAAACAAAAAGTGGGCTGGAGAGATTGCTCAGTGGTTAAGAACATTGGATTTCTCTTACAGATGGACCCAGGGTTTGATTCCCAATGTCCCATGTTGGCTACAAACCATCTAGTTGTACTCCAGTCCAGGGGATAGTAGATGCCTTCTAACCTCCCATGGGCATTGCATGATATGGGTCCCATTTCCATACGAGCAGGGCATTGGTAAAATAACTCATACACAAAATTTAATCAACAAAAATAAAAATAAAAAAAAAAAAAAGTTTTTAAAAAAAATTCAGGGCAGAGGAGGATAAACAGAATTCTCAAATAATGAAATGCAAATGCCTGAGAAATATTTTTAAAACATTCAACATCCTAAAAAACTACTTTAGTATTCCTCTATACCCCAGAATGGCTAAGATAAAAACAAACAAAACAAATGACAACAATTCTTGGAGTTGATATGGGGAAAGGAAGAACACTTATTTACTCTTGGGAAATGAAAACTGCTGTACCAGACACAATATGGAAATCAGTGGTGGAGTTATTCCTTCAAACAGCTAGAACTGGACTACCACATGGGGAAAAATCTTGCTTTTCCCAATTTTGGGGCCATGCCTGAAGGACTCTATATCCTACTATGGGGAGATCTGGTTGTCCATGTTCATTCCAGCTCTACTCACAATAACCAGCAAATGGAAACAGCATAGGTGTCCACCACCAGATGAATGGGTAATTAAAATGTAGTAAATTTCACAGAGATACATGCACAGCCACGTTATTGAAGCTCTCTTCACAATGAGCAAGCATGGAACCAACCCAAGTGGCCCCACTGAAGAGTGGATAGAGAAAATGTGGTACATACACACACATTGGAGTTCTATGAAGTGGTAAAGAAAAATGACATCATGAACTTTGCAGGTAAATGTTGGAGCTAGAAGATATCCATGCGAGTGAAAGTAACACTAGTCCCAGAAATAAAAACAGACGAAATGGTATCCTCAACTGTGGATGCTAGCACCAATAAATTAAATTTGTATGGCAAATGAGCAATGTTAATGTGATCTTGAAAACAAAACTGTGCTCTTATGTTGTAAATCCCTAAAAATAAATAAATAAAAAATTACATTTTAAAATGTGGTAAATTTGTATACAAAATGGATACTATTGAGTGTTAAGAAGAAAATGAAAATTTATTGTTTTGTTTTGTTTTAAACAAAAAACAGAGAAAGATGCAGATTAAAGTGTACTGGCAGAATGCTGATCTGGGATGGGTAGGGGTGGGGTGGGGGAAGTGGACAAGGGGATAATATGCCTGAACTGAATTGGAAATATGAGTATAATACACAAAGCATCAATAAAAAAAAAAGAAATGAAATTATTATTTGTAGGTAAATGGATGGACTGGAACAATAGCCCTGAATGGCTAACAGATCCAGAAAAGACAAGCACGCGTGTTCCTCCTCACATGTACATGGCTAGCTTTGAATCTTTAAGTATGTGTATTTCAATAGAAAAATCCACATAGAGGTCTGGATTAAATGAATAAGGAGTTTACAAGTTGTTCTTTCTTAGGAAGGACTGTTCTTCATTCTAAATCATGCCCTTCACATTTTTGGTACTAAAAGAAGAATTTTTACAAGGAATAATAAGTGATAGTGAAACATGGACTTTTAGAGTCTTACGTGGTACAATGGAGACCGGAAATCGGTGTCAGTTCCTCAAAAGTTTTGACACTTAACAGTTTGAATTATAGTTTCTCAGTTATTGCCATTAGTAGTTCTGCATTTTATTGACAAGGAGACTGAGACTCAAAGAAGTTGCAAAGTCTCATAAGCAATTTAGCTGTATTTTCTTCAGCATTACCACTCTGTCTCTCAATTTAAAAACCCCTTACATATATAATCCTGCGTATATAACATCTGCTAGGCTAGGTGTTAAGGCTTAAAGAACGAAAGTAGGCATAGCTCGGGATCCTGTGGCATGGCAGAGGGNGTTAAAGACGGTTTTCAGCCGCCATGTGGGTGCTGGGGATTGAACCCAGGTCTTCTGCAAGAGCAGTCGGCGCTCTTAACCGCTAGGCCATCTCTCCAGCCCTGCCCATGGCTGTTTCTAACTACAGTATTGCCACACTAGGCAATTAACTCCATGAAGCAATCCAACATGTTTACAAACCATCTGGGTATTTCCTTCAAATATTTTTGAGGGTCTCACCTCTCTGTTAGTGACATGGAAGTGAGGTACACATAGAGGAGAATAGGATCATGTATAGGGGCAGGCAAGCAAGGGCTTTCTTGACTGCTGCTGGAGTGCACGGTTCATAGAACAGTTTGAGAAAAAGTCTCCTATAGCCCAGGATGGCCTTGAACTCAATATGTAGACTTCTGATCTTTCTTCCTCTGCCTCTGGAGTGCTGTGATTACAAGCATTTGCCACAGCACTTAGTTTATGCAGTACTGGGGATCGAACCAATGGCTTTGTGCCAGGTGAGCACTCTACCAACTGAGCTACATCCCCAGCCCACCCTAGGATTTTATGGCTTCATCTTACCCTCTTCTTAACCTGAGAGTCTGTGATTCAGTCCTCTCCTCAGCTCCCTGTGCATTGTCAGTATTCTCAGAGACTTTAGCAACATGTGGACCTTCCAGAATCCTGGAGTTTATGTTTCTCTGTACTTTATTGCCATTCTCTATCCCAAGACCATGAAGAACAAAGGCCTTGGGAGATGCCTTAACAAGATCTCAGTTTCTGAGCTGTTTGGCATTATTAGACTCGTCTCCATTGTCAAAATCTTAACCCTAGCCGGGCGTAGTGGCACACACCTTTAATCCTAGCACTTGGGAGGCAGAGGCAGATGGATCTCTGTGAGTTCAAGGCCAGCCTGGTCTAGAGAGTGAGTTCCAGGACAGCTAGAGCTACAGGGAGACCTTGTCTCAAAAAGGCCAAAAAAAAAATCTTAACCCTATAATCTTCCTTGCTGAGAAAAAGCTACTTGCCACTGTTTCCATTTTTATTCTGTTCTACTAGATCTGTTTAGAGAAATAGTTCCAAGCTGTAGAACGCAGTCTTTGAAACAGGTATGCAAGAAAGCTATCAAAGTCCATAGTAAGAATAATGAAGTTGGTAACAATGACAAGCATTTTTAGTGTTTTTTTTAAACCTTAAATAATAATTGTTACTATGACTGTCTACCAATTTCCATATATACATAAATAGGGTTGAGCTCTGGATTCTATTTGATGGATTCATATTATTTCATGCTCTGCTACACTATGCTACTCTGGGGGGTATGCTATGCTATGCTATGCTTACTAGTCTATGCTGTGCTATATTACACTATGCTATACCATGCTATGCTATATTATGCTATCTTATGTTATACTATATTCTATGCTATGCTGTGTTATGCTATGCTATATTATGCTGTGCTGTGCTGTGGTGTACTATACTATGCTACACTAGGCTCATTCTGGAAGGGAGGTCCATCCCTGGAAGGATCATAATGCAAGTAGGCTTAACCCATCATATGTCTCATTCTTGCTGTGTTTTAGAAGAGCTACTTCTGCTATTCAAGAAGAATGATACCTGGGTAGTGAGATGTTAGCTTCTAATTGTTCAATAATAAAAGAGATTAGAGGATGAAGAAGATAGCCTTTAGTCTATAGAAGTGGTGAAGACAGAATTAAAACCCAATTAATTCAGATACTTTTTGGAAATCCTCTGAGGGAAACTTCCAAGATTCTTTGGAAATGAAATTCATCTATTCCTGGTAGGTTCTAAGGAGAAGGTCATTAAGGACTCTTCCATCTGCTAGCCTCTTTGGCACTCATTAAGTCCTTAGTGAGACTCAAGGATCTACTTTTTGGATGCTCCTTGATGTGGGCAGAGAAGTTATCACAGGTCAAGTTTAAGGGAAAACTTCCTGCCTAGGCTGGGCTTGGTGGCCCCTCTTCTAGAGTTCCTTGCCAATGTGCTCTAACTTGAAGGTCCATCCTTAGCCATCTGACATGCTGATCAGATGTGCTTTCATGAATAGCACACAATAGGAAAGGACATTGAACCAGCTGACAACATTCTACGAATAGGGCTTCCTGTCCTGCTCCTGTTTGTATTTGAGGCCCGCTGACCTCCAGAGTCATCTCTGTAAGGTTCAGCACTAAGGAATGTTCTAGCTTCCACAGTTGTCCTCTAAGTTTCCTCTATATTTTGATGGCCATTTTTTAGAATTAATTGTGTCTTTGGTCTACATAGAGTGTCTCGTTGGTTGAGGACTTCTTTTGCTTCTTTGTGTTATAGTCATAGGTTTTACTGTTTTAATTACTAAGCTATATGAGGACCTAGTTCTATTTCTCTTTATCATCATGATACTGAGGCCAGTTTTCTTTCTTTGCGAAAGCATCAAAGTAGCCTTGAAGCAGTCGGAGACAGGAAATTATGATACATGTATAAGTCAGTGGTGATGGTGTTGGGGTAGAGAGCTGCAGGCCTGGCGGGCATTCTTGTCTCTGAGCAGCAGGAAGTAGTGCAGAGCCAGGACAGGAAGCTGAACTCCTGCAAGCACCTGACAGACAGCTTTTTTCATGTCTTCACCTACTTTTCCATTTTTGCTTACTTGTTTTGAGATGGGGTCTTACATAGCTCAGGCTGCCCCCGAACTTGCTATATAGCTGAGCATGACCTTGACCTTTACCTCCTGAGTTCAGGGATTAATAGTTGAGACGACAGGCGTGTACCATAATGCCTGTCTGCTTTGCTTTGCCTGTCTGTACAGAGATTGGACATATTCAGGAACACAGAAGAGTGGGCTCTGCCCCTCACGGCTGTGTGACTGCCGGAGATTCCAGACTCTCTGAGCCTCTGTCTCTTCAAGTCAAAGGAGAGGGTGGACAGGGTTCTAAGGACACTCTTGGTTCTCAAATTCTTTGATGTGACAAGGGCGTGAGAAGAGAGAAAGAAGACAGGTACAGGAGCCAGCTGCAGGGAACGGGATGGCAGGAGCGGATGCTCTCTCTTCATTTGGCCTTTCACTCACCCTGTCCCTTCCTAGCACATCTACTTACTTTCCTTGTGATCTGAGGAAACCGCTAACCTCTCTGTTTCTCATCTCCTTTCCATAAATTGGGAGCAACAACAACATGCAAAAAGTTATTCCACTTTAAGAGTTAAATGGAGTTTCTGGCAACAGGTAGGCTCCTGCAGGTCCTCGATAAATGTGAATGGTTTCCATTTTCACTCCCCTACTACATTGTTAAAACCAATGAGAAACTAGGTCTTTCCCAGTAGAACCTGCTCTGACCTCAGTGTTCTGAGTAGGTGTTACTCAGTTAAGGTCATGGGTAGCATGCTGAACATCACTGCCATTTTACTTAGATCAGGCAAATGCCAACATAGAGGTCTCCTGCATGTTCCCTAAAGCTGAAGAGTGAAAGAAGGGGAGATGGGAAGGAGCCCCAGTCTACTGTAAGCTGTGTCCTTTCTAATCAGCACCTGTTGCTTTCCTGCCTTGTGTATCTCATGGCCTCCTTGGAGAACTGAATCCTGGTTACTGTAGCCAAGAAACCCTTCTCGTATGCCAAGCCCTCTCCTGTGTCTCGGGTCCTGGCTTTCACTTGCTCATGAACTGTTTTCTGAATTTCAGTCCTAAAGTAGGATTAATGAGGCTTTAACGTTTAACTTGTTCGGCCTTTAGAGAAATGAATTTTTCGTTTTTTTTTTTTTAATTTACAAAAATGAGCCATATTTTCGGGATTCCTTTCTAAGGACTCAAGGATTTAGCCTTAATGTCTCTTCCAGGGCCTTGAAAGGTGGTTAATACAGTAGATTCCCAACAATGAGACCTTTACTTTAGAAGTGAATGTCATAAACTCTTGATCCCTTTCCATATTCCAGCATCACTTTATGTCAAGAATTCTCCAAAATTGAAAAAGACAACCCCATAAATCAGTCTCTATTTGATCTATCCTCTCTACTCAGGCCCAAGCTGCTGCCTTAATAGTTTTACATTCCTCTGAAGTTAAATGATACAAAAAAAAAATGTCAAAACACCCTTGCATTTGAGTCACCCATCTCTTTTGTAATATGGGCTTATTCAGCAGATTGGCTGCTGGTGGAGGGTACTAGTTTCCTGGTTACTTTGTGGCCTATTTAAAACACCAGGAGGCATCTCCAAAGTAGCTCTGTCCAAAGCCAAGGACATTTTTTCGGCAGAGACTCTGACCTTGCTGCCACATAAACAAACAGGAGTTAGCTTTAGCTTCCTGGGGTTTTTTTTGGATTGACAGAGAGTGCTAAGGAGAAAGCAGCAGGCAACAGGGCAGCCTGGGGCAGCTGGAGGCCCAGGAGGAAGTTGAGGATTGTTGGCATTGACTCTCTGCTCAGGGCGAGGCTGTGACCAAGTGTCAGCCGTGAACGAACGTCTGGAAAACCTCTCGGCTGGACGCTCGGCTCTTGGCCTCAGAGCTCGTTGATGTAGGTGTGAAGAGAAATCTACCTTTCATTCCCCACATCCGTGAGTAGTTCTTACGCCTGCCAACACAGTGAAATTACCAGGGAGACTGCTCAAAATGGCCTGTGTCAGAGCCCCACCCAGGCCTGGTGAAGAGCAATCTCTTGGGGTGAACCTCATGGATGTGCAATTTTGGGAAGGTTCCAAGGAAATTTCAATGTAGGTTTTATTGTATTTCTTTCTGCTCATGGGGATTCTTCAATGCAGTTACAGTGGAAGACCTCCAGATTGCCAAGAGTGACAAGTCAGTGTTTCTTTTGAATATGGATTTTTTTTCTGACTTCTATAGACAGCTTTTTGCTTTGTTTTGCTATTTATAATGATGCCGTTTTATGTCCCTCTCTTAGATAGCTCCTTTAGGAATTAGAATAATTAGACTAGGGATATATCCCTATATAGGTACATGCATGTAAAGCTTAAGAGATATGAATAGATAATATATAAAATATATTTTTGAATATTAATGGGTCTAGTCTAAGTTCAATAAGCATAAGGCATATTTTTGTCTTGTACAGCTCAGTAGTCAGTATTTGTAGTATATTGGGTTACAGACTTGAAACCGGGCGTCAGCTGTCTTCTGTCTAGTCCTAATTTTATCATGCGATTTGTCAATCATTTATTTTGTGTATATAGGATGAGGTCAGAGGATAATGTAGTGGTTGGTTCTCTCCTTTATTATTTAGGTTCCAGGGATCCAACTTGGATTTTCAGGCTTGGCAGCAAGTGTCTCTACACACTGAGCCATCTCTCTAGCCCATTAGCTAAGTCTTATAGCCACCAAACCATAATTTCCTTACCCTGTAAGCTGAGTTGTGGCTGGTACCCTTCAAGATTAGTTTTAATGTTATTGATAGAAAGGCTGTGATCAAGAACTATGCTAAACATCATGTAGAATAAGACCCACTGAAGAAAAATTATTTTCTACCTATGTGCTGGAATTAACCTCCTTCTTGGTCATTAGGGACCATGGTAGGAAATTAGGGGATTAAAATAAGATAAAATTCTATCTTTGAACTACCTGGACTTTTGTTCCTGTTCACCATAAAGCCCATCTGGAAAACACCAATTCTTAGATTTTCATAAGTAAAGCAAAAACTGCCTTAGAATGTCAAGACTGCTTCCCAAAACATGCTCTATGCAACACTGGTGTCCAAAATGGGCCTTGATGAAAAGGCCCTGGAGTTAAAAACATTTAGAACCAAGGCACAACGTATTCTCTCTGTTATTGACTCATAATATGTATTAGTGTTAAAAGTTTCATGTAGTCAATTCATAAAGAAAAATACTTTGCATTGTTTAACACAGTTTGTCAAAGCACTGACTGTACTCATTTGAACAAGGAACTCTAATAACCGGTTTCAAGGAAAATTCGGAGCAATGTCACTTGCTTACAAGGAATCCTGAGAAAATCTCAAGCTTCACAGTGATAGTGTCCTCTCTCATTCTCTTCGCAATGATGTTACTGATGTTGCCATTACAAGTCAAGATTACCTATTCTAGGGGACCTTCACTAGCATAAAACTTAGGGACTTCTCAGATTGGTTGTGAGCAGATTTAAGGTATATAAAGAATTCAAGGGGAGCAGGAAAGATGGTTCAGTGGTCAAGAGCATGCACTATTCTCCCAGAGGACCTGAGTTTGGTTCCTGTCACCTACATAGGGCAAGTGACAAATGCCTGTTATGACTCTCCTGGCTTCCACAGGCACCTGCACTCTGTGCACATACACATGCAGACACACACATTCATAGAATTAAAATAATAAAAATAGGGGCTGAAGAGATGGCTTAGCAGTTAAGATCACTGGTTGTTCTTTTAGAGGATCTGGGTTTGATTCCCAGCACTCACATGGTGGCTAACAACTGTTTGTAACTCCAGTTCCAGAGGAATTCAGTGATCTTTTCTGACCTCTGTGGGCATTGCATGATATAGGTGCATATATATATATATTATATGTCATATTATTATATATTATATATATTTGTAAGCAAAATACCCATATACATAAAATAAAAATAATAAAATAAAAAACTTAAAATTATAAACCTTTATAAGTAATGCAAGGAAGGCATGAAGAGTTTACTTGGTAATGAAGCAGAAGGTGCAAAAGCAAGAAGTGGGTGGTTCACCACCACTTGGAAGGCAGGCTGAAGAAGCATGTGAGGACCACAGGGAAGGGGACATCTGGTCCTGTGTCTGTCACCATGGTCTGTGATTCGCCGCTGATATAGACACTTTTATTTCTAGGATATTGTTTTTCTTCCTCTTGGTGGGCTACTCTTAAGAATATCTGGGGTCTGATCTAGGAGGACTCTTAGAGGTCACAGAGTCTAAATATGGGGAAATAACTTTAACATATGATGCCAACTCTATATAACATGGTTGCCTGGAGCTCTGGATTGAATACACTTAGGTTGAATCCTGAGTAATCCAGATAGAAGTCTCTATCTGACTCATCAGATTAGAGTTCGGTGTAACTCCTAATGATGATTGTCATACATAAGACACAGTGTCACATAAGCAGATTTGCCATTCTTTATGGAGAGGAGACAATTGCTCACAGGCTGGTGAATATATACTAAGTGACTGGTTTCTTTCTCTATTCTTATTAGGCATGAACAACATTATTGATATTTAAAGGGTACAGGAGTGGACTATGTCTTTGATGTTGTCTGGACCCAGTTGAATTATGCCATTGTTGGTTAATTTTGAATAACTGGTGAGACCTAATGAGAACCTTTATGCCTTAATTCAAGCCAGTTGCTTCTAATTTTCCTTGTTGTTTTCTGACTGTGCAAATATGGCTGGTGCTCATAACTAAAGGCTATGGTTCCAAACCAGTGTCTCAAAACATTTTAGATTTTTGTTTTCATGTTTTGTCATCTGGCAAAATGTTGGCATGGAGTGGCATTTGGGGCCAGAGCTCCTGCTCCTGGAGGCTTTACAGGCAGAGTGTTGCAGTTCTGATATGTGCTTTTAGAGAGCTGGTAGGTGGATTGAGCTTCCTTAAACAAAATGGGCCTCCATTCATCGAGACTGTCTCTCCTAACAGAGCACAGGAGTCTGGCTTCTTGGCACAAGCCATTATCCTACTTTAAAGCCTTGCTTTCTTTCTCTTCTGTTCTGGCTCCCTTAGTGGGCAACTTTGCTGACCCCTTTTCAGTTCTGGTTCAAATATACAGGTGACCCCTGGATACTCCCAGATATTCTTTGACATATTAATGGGATCTCATATATATCACACAAGAGTGGGATGCCTATTGAAATCAGGAAAACATTCACACTCACGCTTCCTACTGAATTATGGTAAATGTATGGGGAAAACCCACTCTTTTCAACTCAAATAGCAGTTGTTGACATTCTATTTGGTTGCTAATTATTTCAAGATAGCTCTTTTTATCAGCTATGTATCTGACAGAGTATTAGTATCTAGAATACACAAAACTCAAAACTACATATCAAGAAAACAACATGATTAAAAACCAAGGCAAAGGGGGCTGGAGAGATGGCTCAGTGGTTAAGAACATTGATTTCTCTTACAGAGGACCCAGGTTTGATTCCCAATGTCCACATGGTGGCTAACAACCATCTGTATCTCCAGTTCCAGGGGATTTGATGCCTTCTAACCTCCATGGGCATTGCATGATATGGGTCCATTTCCATACATGCAGGCATGTAAAATAAAATAAAATTATACTCATACACATAAAATAAAATTACTAAATAAAAGTTTTTAAAAAAAAATCAGGGCAGAGAGATAAACAGAATTCTCAAATAATGAAATGCAAATGCCTGAGAAATATTTTTAAAACATTCAACATCCTAAAAAACTACTTTAGTATTCCTCTTACCCCAGAATGGCTAAGATAAAAACAAACAAAACAAATGACAACAAATTCTGGAGTTGATATGGGGAAAGGAAGAACACTTATTTACTCTTGGGAAATGAAAACTGGTACAGACACTATGGAAATCAGTGTGGAGTTTCCTCAAACAGCTAGAACTGGATCTACCACATGATCTTGCTTTCCCAATCTTGGGCATATGCCTGAAGGACTCTATATCCTACTATGGGGAGATCTGGTTGTCCATGTTCATTGCTGCTCTACTCACAATAACCAGCAAATGGAAACAGCATAGGTGTCCACCACCAGATGAATGGGTAATTAAAATGTAGTAAATTTCACAGAGATACATGCACAGCCACGTTTATTGAAGCTCTCTTCACAATAGCAAGGAGCTGGAACCAACCCAAGTGCCCCTCAACTGATGAGTGGATAGAGAAAATGTGGTACATACACACAATGGAGTTCTATGAAGTGGTAAAGAAAAATGACATCATGAACTTTGCAGGTAAATGGCTGGAGCTAGAAGATATCATGGTGAGTGAAGTAACACAGTCCCAGAAAAACAAACAACAAATGGTATCCCTCATCTGTGGATGCTAGCACCAATAACTTAATTGTATGGCAAATTGAGCAATGTTAATGTGATCTGAAAACAACTGTGCTCTTATGTTGTAGAATCCCTTAAAAAATAAATAAATAAAAAATAATTTTAAAATGTGGTAAATTTATACAATGGGATACTATTGAGCTGTTAAGAAAAATGAAATTATTTGTTTTGTTTTGTTTTAAACAAAAAACAGAGAAAGATGCAGAAAAGTTACGGCAGAATGCATGATCTGGGATGGGTAGGGGTGGGGTGGGGGAAGGGAAAGGGATATATGCCTGAACTGAATTGGAAAATGATGTATGAAATACACAAAGCATCAATAAAAAAAAAAGAAAAATGAAATTATTATTTGTAGGTAAATGGATGGGACTGGAAACAATAGCCCTGAATGAGCTAACTCAGATCCAGAAAGACAAGCACTGCGTGTTCTCCTCACATGTACATGCTAGCTTTGAATCTTTAGACATGTGTATTTCAATGATAAAACCCATAGAGGTCTGGAAATGAATAAGGAGTTTACAAGTTGTTCTTTCTTAGGAAGGACTGTTCTTCATTCTAAATCATGCCCTTCACATTTTTGGTACTAAAAGAAGAATTTTTACAAGGAATAATAGTGATAGTGAAACATGACTTTTAGAGTCTTACGTGGTACAATGAGATCCGCAAACTCAGTGTCAGTTCCTCAAAGTTTTGACACTTAACAGTTTGAATTATAGTTTCTCAGTTATTGCCATTAGTAGTTCTGCATTTTATTGACAAGGAGACTGAGACTCAAAGAAGTTGCAAAGTCTCATAAGCAATTTAGCTGTATTTTCTTCAGCATTACCACTCTGTCTCTCAATTTAAAAACCCCTTACATATATAATCCTGCGTATATAACATCTGCTAGGCTAGGTGTTAAGGCTAAAGAACGATAAGTAGGCATAGCTCCTGGATCCTGTGGCATGGCAGAGTGCTGAAGGCATTCATTCACAGAATATATTCTAGGGCTGGAGAGATAGCCTAGTGGTTAAGAGCACTGACTGCTCTTGCAGAGGACCCGGGTTCGATCCCCAGCACCCACATGGCGGCTGAGAACCGTCTGTAACTCCAATTCCAGGAGAACTCCAGTTCCAGGGGAATCCGACACCCTCTTCGTACCTCCGCGGCATTGCACGACACGGGTGCACAAACCTACATGCAGACAGTACATTCATACACATAAATAAATAAATAAATTTAAAAAAAAGAACATACCTTTTCTCTTTGGTAAGTAAATGAGCTTTATACGATATTATAATACATCATTTTTATCTATAGTATATTATTGTTTTTATGGCAGTCGTCTTATTTAGTCATTATTGACATTTTGCACTTGAACCATGTAAGAAAAAAATTTTTTTAAGAAATTTAATATTTCCTTTTTTTTAACTTTTTTTATTGATGCTTTGTGCATTTCATACATCATGTTCCAATTCAGTTCAGGCATATTTCCCTTTCCCTTCCCCCCCACCCCCACCCTATCCCAGATCATGCATTCCGCCATAACTGTCCTGCATCTTTCAGTTTTTTTTTTTTTTCATTTGTTTAAGCTATAAGTGATAATCCATGATTTCAAGCATCCTTCATGCAAAACCAATTTGCAGGCTGTTGTGCCCAAACCCCCACAGCCCCACCTTCCAGCGGGGGTGAAGGGGTTGTATGTTCAATCAAAGTTGATCAAATGAGTGTTGTTTCAGACTACTTGCGGTAGTTTCACACCATTCACCCCAATGCGCAAGCCTTACATTCTAACCACGCCCCCCTCTTCCGCAGATTGTTCCCTAGGCTTAGAAAAGGGACACAGGGTGGATGAGAACAAAACAGTCCACTCTCCTGGAGCTGTTGTCTTGGACTTTGGTCATTTCTGGCTGTTTCCTTTCTGGGCTGACAGTTTGTCCAGGAATACCTTTCGATCCCTAATGAAGCACAAGCAATTAGATATATAGGTATTTAAACAGCACTAATAGTTTTGGTGGGTTACTTTGGTATAGACACATAGTTTGGATATGTTAATCCATGAATTACATTTTTCCTGTTAATATAGGACAGGGTCTTACGTGTGGCTTATAACATCTCCAACCTTAGAGAATGTAGAGCTTGGGGTATCAGCCAGGGGTTATTCCTCCAAGGAGAGAGCCAATAGCAATTAGATTTGGGATATACAGGCATATGGCTGCCTCTGCTGCACAGTATTTTCAGGCAGGTGAGGTGTAGCTGGTGCTGACGGTGGTGTCTTGCTTGACTCAGGGAGACCCAAGAAATTTAATATTTCTAACAGCTAGAGTGCTGAGTAAGAATCTTAACACTTGGAAAGCTAAGGCAGGAGGACTGCTTCAAGTTCAAGACCATTTGGGACTACATAGTGAGTACCAGCCCAGTCAGGGCTATATAGTGAGACCCTGTCTCAATGCACCTCACCAGTAATATAGTAACAAATCAGTAAAATAAAAATTTAAATGTTAGGCAGAATAAATACATGTCTGTTCCAAATACTTAAGCAGTCTTTAAATATGTAAAAAAAAATGTCTTTTTCTGCTTATAGCTTTCCAATACAGCCTTGATTTTCAGCGTTAACCATGATCAATAGGCTTCTTATGCTATAGGTATAGATTTGAAGACTCCATTTGGTTATATAGAGTTTCTTTTAAAAACTAAATATTTATTTCTGCAGGAGTATAACTGACTTGTAATCTCCTTCTTTATAGCAATCCTATCATTTTTGAAACTACCCTCATCAACCAATTCGCGTGTGTGTGTGTTGTGTGTGTGTGTTGTGTGTTGTGTTTGTGTGTGTGGTATGTAGACAGGATCTCAGGTAGCCCAGGCTTTCCTTTAACTTTTGATGTAGCCAGATGAACTCTTACTCCTCCTCCCTCCACCACTCAAGTGCTGAGATTATAGGCATATGTCAGAAAATTGGCAAACCAACCAGTCTTTAGAGACTACTCTTTGAAAGTTTCACTTAAATACAGGTCATTCTTCAAAATGAGCTGTGTTTGAAAGGTTTTTTTTTTAATTTTTTTAAAATTTTATTTATTTTTGTATGTGTATGAATGTACTGTCTGCATGTAGGTCTGTGCACCCATGTCGTGCAATGCCGCAGATGTCAGAAGAGGGCGTTGGATTCCCCTGGAACTGGAGTTAAAGATGGTTTTCAGCCACCATGTGGGTGCTGAGGATGGAACTGGGGTCCTCTGCAAGAGCAGTCAGTGCTCTTAACCGCAAGGCCATCTCTCCAGCCCCAAAGGTTTTTGTTTTATAAGCTAATTGTTGGAACTTGGATTGCCACCTTCTAATAAAACGTGTCAGAAATACACTTGAATTGGTGGCTACGGCATCATAAGAGAAAGGTCGACAATAGAAAACGGTACATTTAAAGACATTTAGCATGTGTGAAAAACCCTATTAAGAACTTTCCATTGTCTCATTTACTCATTGGAATATTTAGCTCAGGTGGTTATTATTCAGAATTACTGACTGGATAACTCGTGTTCAAAGTAACTAAGTGATTTTCCCAGTGTCACACAGATCGTAAATGTCAGAGCTGAGAGTCAGGCCCATGTGTGATGATTCTTAACCACGCATAGCTTCCAAGTCCCTGGACGTCTGTTTAATAAGGGGAAAGTGCTTACTGAGACTCTTCGCCAGGGGCATGCATGGGGCTGGACCCTCGTGCTTGGGAAATTACTGAGGAGAATATCAGGATGTGAAGGGCTGGGGGCTCTTATTTCACCCCACCTCATTCATATTCCGATCAGAGACTATTGCTGTTCTAGTAGTTTTGTCACTGAGATAACTCAGGGGAGTAAAGATTATACTGGCTCATGGCTTTAGTCCACTGTGGTGGGGAAGAGATAACGAAGGTTATAGCAGCAGGAGTTTGTGCCATCTCCGCCACTGTGGTAGACAGGAAGTGGAGAGCAAGGCAGGCAGGAACCAGAGTGGGCATTACCTTCATAGGACTGCCCCTAGTATCCTACATCCACCAACCAGGTCAGAGTGGCACCCCCACAGCACTGTGTTGGGGCTTCAAAATAGTAGCCTGTGGAGGCTATTTCATAAACCATAACGGATCTACAGGTATATCAAATGTTTTTCTGTTTTAGTCTCATCGTTGGTCAGTGTAAATACCTTGCTAGAAATTCTGACTTTTCCCTCTGGATCCAGCGCCCAGTCCTCTGCTCCCTGCTCTGTTGTGGAGCTGACCTTCTGGGCTCTGTCACCTAGCTGGCTCCCTTGCCTTTGGCTTCTAGTTGCATTTGTCCACTGGTTTGATGGAAGGTCAGGGCACCTAATACCCTAGTTTCCTTCTTGTCACAGTTCTTTCACAGTGGTTGGAGTCCTGCATCCAAACCGCAGCTCGTGCTAGCTGACCTTCTTCCTTAGCCTCAGCCCTCCCCCAAATCTCTCCTGCACCGTCAGGTCCCAGGGCAGTAACAGTGTTCCATTCTTACCAGCCCAGGTGCATTATCGTTCCTTGTTAGTTTAACACAACCTTGCCTCCACTTTTATAAATGCTTTCATTAAGTTCCCTTTAATTATACCTTCTGACTGTGGCATCTGTTTGCTCCTGGGAACATGATTGATCTAGTAAGTGAAACCAGATTTTATTCCAGAAAGCAGATCCTCAAAATGAGATTCTGGGATTACATTGCTCACATATTTGATGAAGGCACAGATACTCTCCTCTCCAGGGTGAAATGGATAATGGGGTATGTGGTGGAATAACATTACTCAAATTATCGACAGCTGCTACAAGGGATGGAGCACAGATGACAGGAAGGCATTGGGAGATCATGTTTTTCATTGCTTTTTCAGGTGACTTAGATTACATAGATCATGCCACGAGTTGCAGCGTATGAAATCCTAGAGAGCACAAGTGGAGAAAAGGACAGCTTGTCCTTGAATCATCAGCCCAGGGCATAGGTGGAAAATCAAACGGCCTCTTTGGAAATATTTAAAAAATCTCTTACCTTTGACAGCTTCAAGACAAATGTATCTATCCCAAGGTAGCCTTAAAAGAATTTCTCCTCCTTCTCAGTTCAAATATGATTGAAGATCATCTGAAGCTAAACACATGGGCTATTCATCCAGGGTCTCTGGACTGTATGGACCCCTAAGGACTTGAAGCCCAGTAAAACAGAAGGTTCATGTACCAAGGATTCAAATGCACTCAGGGCTGACTCTCAGTATCAAGTCTAGGGAAAATGAATCACCCCAAAGAGACAGGTTGCTGCATCAATAAATGTGTGATGCTGCTTAGTCTGACATGATAAGATGAAGATATACCTGACCAAGAATGAGTCCCTGAGATGTAGGACAGGGATGCTGGAACAGACAGACACACAGAAGAATGACTTGGGAGTCTTCACATTCCCCCAGATCTTTTATTGCTTGATGAAGAACTTCTTGCTTCCCATATATATGTTGAACAATCAGCCTTCCTCTGCCTGTCTTTACCCAGACCCAGTTATAAGACTTCGGCATAGATCTCTAGAGCTCTTGATTATAACTATGGTTCTTCTGCAAACAACTATTCTCCTGTCAAGCATCTTCTACCTAGCTACCCAGCCCTTGTTGAAACTGAATACCTGGCTACAATGCATTGCTGCCTGTGGTTACAGTAACAAATGGCCACTAATGACTTCAAACAACAGAAATTTATGATGTTATTTTTAGTAAAGTCTACATTTTTGTAATTGGCTATTGCTAGGGTAACATTCTCTTTGAACACCCCAAAGGAGAATGAATGGCTCCTGCTGCTTCCAGCCTCTGCTGTCGCAGGCCATCCTGGCCTCATGGAGGTATAACTCCAGGTCTCTGCCTCTGTTTTGACATGTCCCTCTTCTCACTATCCCTCATCCTCTGTCTTTTTACAGGCCTGTCAGTGGACTCAGAGCACACAAACTCATGTGGCATGACTACAGTTCTTAATGAAGTCTGCAAAAAGGCTTCTTCCAGACACTGCTATGTTTCTAGTTTCTGGGAGACATATTTATTTGGAGGGCCACACCACCATTAAGTCTATTATACTTTGGGAAAAAAAAATCAAATGTTCATGTGACCAGATATCGCTGTAATTAACTGCATATTATCAGATCCACCATTTATAACGTTGGAAATGTGCAACAGCAATCTATCAAGTAGAAACAGAGGTCAAAAAATTGATTAAAATAAGAACAATCCAAGGAAGGGCTCATTCTTCCACACCCATTTCCACGACTTTGCCTGCTCTATATGGATTCATACCCAGACCTATGGGATGTTCTTTCTGATCATGTGACTGGGGAAGAAGAAATCTGTGCTTGACTTCTATGTAGGCCTCGTGGTATGCAGGATTAAGTGCACTGTAGTCATAATTCAGGGGGTCCTGAAAGACTGCACAGGAGGAAAACCATCTCAATCAGAAGATTCTTTTTTCTTTTTGGCTTGTGTGTATGCATGAAGGTGAGCTCACATGTGTAGTTTGTGTAGAGGCAAGGGGTTGCTGTCAGATGCCCTCTTCAATTTTTATATTATTGATTGATTGATAATTGGTTGATTGATACAGGGTGTCTCACTGAAACTGGCGCTCCCATTTTGGTTAGATTGGCTAGCTACCAAGCCATAAGGATTGTCGTGTCTCAACTCCCAGTACTGGGTTTATAGGCATGTACCACAATGACCAGCTTTGACATAGATTCTAGGATGCTTGGGGTCCTTATGTTTGCACAGACTTCACTATACCCTCTGAGTCACGTCCCCAGCGCCCCCCCAAATAGAATTTTAAGTGATGTTGGTTGTTCACTTACAGCACCCAAAGATGGTCTCAGGTTTCTATCTATATCTATGTGGGCATCAGTTAAAACCTTTACCTTCTGGTCAAGGACTTTAAAAGACTGTGACAGAAGGATCGATAGTAAGGGGAACTGTGTGAGGACATGTTTCTTATAGGAAGGACAGTAAATCCTTCCATCGTGTGTGAATATCTATCTACCGGACAACATTTTGTTGTGGAGAAGAAGCTCTCGAAAGTGAAGGGGTAAGCCGGAATCACTCCATGGCTGTCACACTCCTCTGGCGGCAGGGATTGCTCTGACACAGTGACACTGAGCTGGTTCTTTCACTGTTTAATATCCAGGCTTCCCATAACAAAAGCCAGCGTTTAGCTTCATTCTACAGGGGATGACCTGCTGCTTTGTCATTGGATGGATCTCTTCCAATATGGAGACAGCAGCCATTTTCCTCCCATCAAATTATTGGCTATATGTTCTAAACAGCTACTTTCTTCTAATGCTTTATTTTCTCTATGTTGCCACATTTAACTTACTAAATGGCAAATCAAGTGTGACAATGTGTTCATAGCCACTAATTCTACTGCCACATCCTTCTTGTAATTGTGGATTAGAGTTCTGCAGGCTCAGTTTTAATTACAGGGATGTGATAAACATGGTGTTTGGGGCATATGCCTCAAATCAGAGGTTAAAATGATGGCACCCTCTCTCTGGAGGATGGAATTCATGTGTTTTGGAATAAGAATACAGAGGGAGAAGAACCCATTCTTGCTATCATCTCTGACAACTCACATTAAGAATTTTAGATTCTGTCTCTAGAACCTTAGTGTTTTGGGATGTTCTAGGGTCAATAGAAGAATTTCCCCAAGATGTGAAAGCCAAAGGTCCATTAACTTGGACTAGCTCTTTAACAGGTGAAGACAAGGGTCCTGTATTGGGCGGGGGTACTGACCTTGCTTATAAAGGTGAGTGAGGTTTGCTGCTACTGCTAAGGTAGCAAGGCCCAGAGAATTTACGGGGACTTTTCTCAATGAATCTGTAATGTACTGGTTTACAAAAAAGGACACTACCCCAGAAACTAGAAGACGACTGTTTAATAGGATTTGGGTCACATCATGCAAATTGTATTAGTAAAGGTTTAATTGGCAAGGTGCTTGCAGAGAATGAGGGCAACAGAAAAAAAAAATTGTAGCAGTGGAAAGTTATTCAACAGGAGAGAAAAGTGCCTGGTAAGGGGTAAGATAGTGGTGGTGCTAGATGTTCAGTCTCTGCCCTTGAGGTCTGTTTTCTACCTGTATCCAGCTCTGCTGTGAAAATCTGACCAGTATGAACTGTTTTTTTTTTTATTGATGTTTTGTGTATTTCATACATCATTTTCCAATTCAGTTCAGGCATATATCCCCTTCCCTTCCCCCCACCCCACCCCTACCTGTCCCAGATCATGCATTCTGCCATAACTTTTCTGCGTCTTTCTCTGTTTTTTTTTTTAAACAGTAGGTGATAGTCTGTGAGTACAAGCATCCTTCATGTAAAATCAATTTCCGAGCAGTTGTGCCCAAACCCACACAGCTCATGGGTCCCACCATCCAGCGGGGGGGGGGGCTTGTATGTTCAATCAAGTTGATCAAATGAGTGTCCAGTCTATATTGTTGTATTTTCACCATTCACCCCAATCGTAGCCCTTACATTCTACCATGCCCCCTCTTCCGCAGATTGTTCCCTAGGCTTAGAAAAGGGGCACTGGTGGATGAGAAGCAAAGCAATCTACTTTCTCTGGAGCTGTTGTCTTGGTCTCTAGTCAATTCTGGCTTTTTTCTTTCATGGGCTGCCAGCTTGTCCAGGCATAACCTTTCAATCCTACTAATGAAGCACATGCAATTAGATATATAGGTACTTAAACAGTATAATATATAGCCTTTCAATCCTACAAATGAAGCACAAGCAATTAGATATATAGGATTTAAACAGTACTAATTTTTATGGTAGGTTACCTTGTTATAGACACAGATGTTTGGATGGTATGTTAATCCATGAATTACATTTTCTTCTGTTAAGTATGACAGGGTCTTCGTGTGGCTTATGCTAAAGTCTCCTTAAGCTATGCACTTAAGCAAAATATATTAATACAGGAGCTCTGACATCAACAATGGATTATTCTGCCAAGGAGATGTTGGCCAGGGGATCCAAGCCCCCACAAAAGGTAAAGGCTCCTTGCCTCCAAACTGGGATATCTGCAGGAAGAGAGGCGATAAGGCCCTGCTGTTGAAGACTTGATATAAACATGGGAAAGATGTATGGAGACCGCACTTGCAAGTATACAGATGGTCTCTGGAATGCCAGATAGTGTTACCAAAGGCCACTAAAGCAAATATAGGTCTCCTTGAGTCAAGCAAGACTCCTCCGTCAGCACCAGCTACACCTCATCTGCCTGGAAAAGTGGTGCAGCAGTGGCAGCCATATGTCTGTATATCCCAAATCTAATTGGCTATTAGCTCTCTCCTTGGAGGAATAACCCACGGCTGATGCCACAAGCTTACATCCAGTATGAACTGTTTTAATAGACTTCCATATCCCACAACTTTAGTTGCACTGACAATGGCAGATCCAGGAAAAAGCAGGCTGCGAGTCTCTTGCTCCTTCTTGCCTGGGCCACAGTGTGGTGCTCTTCTCTTCCCAGTGCCCGGGCTCCTGCTGAACAGTTGTGGTCCTCTCAGGTCTAAAGAGCCCATTTCTCCTAGAGCCTCTTACATCATTCTCTGGCATTTCTCACTCTCTCTTTAAAGATATCCCTTGGGGCTGGAGAGATGGCTTGGCAGGTAAGAGCCCTGGCTGCTCTTGGGCTGGTGGACTCTGGGTTTGGTTCCCAGTGCCCACATGGAATCTAGTAACCATCTTTAATTCCAGTTCAAGGGGATCCGATGCCCTCTTCTGGCCTATCTGGGCATTGCACACATTTGCATACACATAGACAAAATATTCATCCACATAAAATAAAAATAATAAATCAATTAAAATATCTCTTGTATGAAACTCTCTTCAGTAAGCCATTTGCATGAACCAGTCCTTATGTCTGGGCTGCTGACTAGCACAGCATTCAGGCCATGCTCCTCTGTTTAGGATTTTGAGACCCTCTTTCTCTCTTTACCAAGCCACATGCTCATGTATTGAGAACTGCAAATCAAATCAAACCTACACTAAGATTCCATCTCACACAAATCAGAATTTCTATTGTTAAAAAGTAACGGGCTTTATACTTTCATCAAAATTGAAAATCATAGACAAAAATTAGTGGTTTTCCACTGTTCTTTGCTCTTAGGCTCCTTCCTTCCCTTCACCTCCCTGGTTCCTTTCCTTTTTCCTGGTATCTGCAGTTACATCAGGATATAGACTCGCAGATAAGGATCTGGTGCTAGGATCCACAAACGAGGGAGAACATACATTGTTTGTTTTCCTGAGTCTGTGTTACTTTACTTAGTATAACAGCTTCTAGTTCCTTCTATTTACCTGCAAATTTCATTGTGTTACTAAGGGAGAAATGTGTAAAATGGGAGTACTTAATTGGGGGGGGGGGATAGATGGAGGGTTTTGCCCTTGCAAAACTATGGGGATAAAGGGAAAAGGAGCTCAAGATAAAGTACTATGGGGATAAAGGGAAAAGGAGCTCAAGAGAGGTGTGACCATAGGAGAATTATCAAGAGAGAAATGGGGGAAATGGGGATAGTTTAAGTGGGGAGGGCATGGAAGGAGGAGGAGGCAGAGCAGAGAGATAATGACTAGCTAGTATTAAAGAACTAGAGGGAATTGTATTAGTCCAAAAATCTACTGAAAAAATTACACATACAGTATCTTCAATGAGTCCATGTGTATAGCTGAAGGCTATATAACAAGAAAGTGCCAGACCTGAGAAACTGATAAGAGCAGGAGGTAGAAAATAGTTAAGCAGCTTAGGACAAAGACCCCCAAAGAATAATAGCTAGTTCTTCTCCCATCTGAGAATGAGAAAAATCCTTGGATCTGCCAGTAAACGTGTGTCTCTACCTGAGGCTACAGATTCCAGAACTATCTACTCCAAAGAGAAGTTTTTCTTATCACATCCACATGCTGAGCACATAAACAGGACCTTGAGACCAAGACCTCGAGGGACCTGGACACCTGGAATGAAGACTGGACTGAGCAGCTTACCTCCCCCTCCCTCCCTCCCTCCCTCCCTCCCTCCCTCCCTCCCTCCCTCCCTCCC
>VZQC01010984.1:192167-325712 GCA_009823505.1 Rhizomys pruinosus | reverse complement strand
GAAAGGGAAGTGACTCTAAATTCGATTGAGAAATGATGTATGATGTATGGAAAAAGTTTAATAACAATAAAAAATAAATTAAAAAAGAAAATGTAATTTCTTTTTTTAAAAATTATTATTTATCTTTGTATGTGTATGAATGTACTGTCTGCATGCAGGTCTGTGCACCCGTGTCGTGCAATGCCGTGGAGGCCAGAACAGGGTCTCGGATTCCCCTGGAACTGGAGTTCTCCTGGAATTGGAGTTACAGACGGTTCTTAGCTGCCATGTGGGTGCTGGGGATCGAACCTGGGTCCTCTGCAAGAGCAGTCAGTGCTCTTAACCGCTAGGCTATCTCTCCAGGCATACAGTTATTAAGTTCTGTATGAATACACAAACATTCAATAAAATTGTTTAAAAATTAGTAGCTTTTCTATACAACCAACAATGAAATTGAAGAGAAAGGCATTAGCTGAAATATCCCATTCATAACAGCTTGAAGAATCACAACAACAAAAACAAGCAAAATACAAGACATAAACCTGAACAAGGAAGTGAAAAACCTTTACAATGAAAACTACAAAACTCTGAAGAAAGAAAATGCTAGATAATGGAAAGATCTTTCATGCTCCTGGATTAGTAGCATTAATACTATGAAAATGGCTTCATTACCAAAAGCAAACTTCAGATTAAATACAGTTCTCGTCACAATTCCAATGCCTTTCTTCAAAGAATAGAAAAAAACAATCCAAGAATTCATCTAGAGTCACAAAAGACCATGAATCCCCAAAGTAATCCTCAGAAGAAGCAACCCAGCTGGAAGTTTCACAATAATTGATCCCAAATTATACCACAGTGTATAGTGACAAAAACAACCTAGTACTAGCATAAAAACAAAAAGGTTGACCAATGGAATAGAATGAAGGACCCAGAAATAAATCGACAAAGCTATGGATGCCTAATTTTTGGTCCAAAATATATAAAACATGCAGAGGGAAGATGACAGCCTATTCGATGGCTGGGACCTGAAAAAAAAAAAAATAGACGGATATCCACCTTGTATAAAAATCAACTCAAAGTGGATCAAAGACCCAAATTTAAAACCTGAAATGCTGAACCTGCTAGAGGAAAACATATAGAATGAACTTCAAGATATAGGTTTAGGCAAGAACATCCCGAACTCTAATAGCATGCGAACTAGTTCCCCAAATTAACAAATGACACTACATGAAAGTAAGACGTTTTCTCACAGGAAAAGAAACTATCAACAGAGCAAACAGTTGCACCAGAGAATGGGAGGAAATATTTAGCAGCTATACTCCAGAAAGGGGGCAAAGAACCCCTACCTCCTAGGCAAAACTGCCAATCAACAATCAGCTAACCAAATGAATAGACAGTTCTCAAAGGAAGAAACACAAATGGTTAGTAAGTATTTTTAAAGGTGTTTAATATTCCTAGTCACCAGGGAAATATAAATTAAAACTACTTTGAGATATTTCCTCATCCCAGTCAGAATGGCTAGCATCAAGAAATTTGACAACAAATGCTGGAGAGGATGTGAGGAAAGAGGAACCCATGTTCACAGTTCATGGGAGTGTGAATTAGTGTAGCCTTTATGAGTCCAGTATGGAGCAGTCTCAAAAAATTAAAAATGGAATTACCATATGACTCAGCTATCCCACCTCTGGGAAGATACCCAAATGACTCCATGTACTACCACATAGATATTTGCACATCCATATTTATTACTACTCAATTCACCATAGCAATAAGAAGAAAGCAGCTTTGATGTCCATCAATGGATGGATAATGAACATGTTGATGCATACATGCAATGAAATTTTAATCAGCTATAATGAGAAATAAAACTATGAAAATTTTAGGAAAACGGATGGACCTAGAAAGTATAATATTAAGTCATTGACCCAAACTCACAAAGATAAGACCACATGTTCTCTTTCATGTGGAGATCCTAGCATATAATGTATACATAAGTGGGTGTAAAATGGGAGTAAAACCTATAAAATCTAGAAAGAAGACCAAGAGACCAAGACCTGATGAAGGACAGTTGAGGGAAAAATGTTACATGTTACATGAAAGGGAAAGAGACAGGAAGAAGGGTTTATAAAGGGAGCTGGGGAGAGGACAAGAAGCAAGACGCGGAAGGAGAGTATGCAAAACAGTCTTGTTTGAAGATTCAGTAATGACATCTAATACACTGTACACCAATTAAATATTAAAATGCTATCCCCACCCTCCCCTGAGGAGCTGGGTCAGCTGCTGAGTAACTGTGAGGACCTGGGTTCAGATACCCCCTTCCCCCTAGGTAAACAGCTCGGCGTGGTAGTGTGCACCTGTAATCCCATCACTGGGGAGGCAGTAGCGAGAAAATCTTTAGGGAATGCTGACCAGCCAGTCTAGCTGAAGCAGTGAGCTCCAGGTTTTATGGAGCTCAATGTATTTTATAAGAAAGAGCTCAATGTATTTTATATTTTATAAGAAAGAGATTTCTTATAAAATACATTGAGAGCAATTGAAGGAGATATCTGACATCAGCATCTGCCTTCCATTCACATGTGGACACATATTGTATGTACTGATAGACAAAAAAGTACAGACTCATAGGAACACATGCGGGACAAACTCTAAAGATGTAATGATAACAAATGCTGCCAAAGATGAGGGAAAGAGGAATGCAAACTAGTGTAGTAATTATGGAAATCAGTATGGAAGTGTCTCCAAAAGCTAAAAATGCAATAACCAGCTCTACCACTCTTGGGAATGCACTGAAAGGAGTCTGTGGCAGTGAATTAGAGAAATATATGCACAACTTTTTTGAAGCATTATTCATAACAAAGTTATGGAATCAGCCTAGGTATTCATCAACAGATGATTGGATAAAGAAAAGGTCTATACACAATGGAATTTTATTTAGATGTAAAGGAGAATGAATTTATGCCAGGTGTAGGAATACAGCTAAACTAGAGATCATCCATCATGTTAAGTGAAATAAAAAGACTCAGAAATGCAAATATCATGCTTTCTCTTATGTGTAGAGTCAATGTGTGTGTGTGTGTGTGTGTGTGTGTGTGTGTGTGTGTGTGCAGGTATAACAAAAATAGAAGATTGTGGGACTGGAGAGATGGCTCAGTGGTTAAGAGCGCTGACTGCTCTTGCAGAGGACCCGGGCTTGATTCCCAGCACCCACATGGGGGCTGAGAACCGTCTTTAACTCCAGTTCCAGGGGAATCTGATGCCCTCTTCTGACCTCCGCGGCATTGCACAGCACAGGTGCACCAACTTACATGCAGACAGTACACTCATACACATAAAAAATAAATAAATAAAAATCTAAAAAATAGAAGATTGAGAAGAATAAAATAGCTGATGGGAGGGAGACAGGGGAGAGCAATGGGGGAAATACAGTCAGTTGGGTCAAAGGGTACAGTATATTTGAATAAAAATGTCATAACATCCAACAATTTGCACAATAAATATATACTAGCAAAAAGGAAAGAAAAGATATGGTTCGCTAAGCATCGACTGAAGCACCAGACACAAGACAGCTTTTCTTTGGGCTCAGGAAAGTTCCATAACAATCATTACGGGAGCCAATAGAAGTTTCTCTTTCTCTTAGGTCAGGAAGTATTGGCCATGTGGCCAGTGGGGTCCTCTGTTCATTGTGAACGAAGTCAACTCACCACACTGTTTTAGTCCTAAAGATAATAGTTCATTGCTAGGCTGTGAGCTTCCTCATTTAGTCACCTAGGAAATGTTTTCTGAACACTTATTCCTTGTCAGACACTGTTCAAGGCTCTAAAATGTGGAACCGAGCAAGAATTCTGTGCATGGTGGGCCACAGTCTTACAGGTCAGGCGGGAGCCACATTTACTCTCCTTGCTAGAATCTTGTGAGCACTGTGATAGAAGCTCAGTGAGTAATTAGTACATGAATAAAGAGGAATATTATGCAAATTTGCATAAAAATAGGCAAATTGCAGTTATACAGCATAGAGTTGCCTCTGGCTGCTTTAACCTCTGAGTAACACTAACCATCCCTTACTAAACCATATTACACAGAAATGCAAAACGAAATCAGATTTGCTAAACTTCTCTCATGCCAAATTTCTAAGCCTCTCAGAACACTGATTTATTGATACAGCTCCAATATCAGCCCCAGGACTTCTTGAAAAGCCCTGTATCTCATCCCTCTTCTCTGGGATTCCTCAGTTGGCGTCATCTATTGAGATGGTTAGGGAAGTCCTCAGCCAACTTCAGCCTGTATTCAATAGGGCTCCCGCCCTTTAACACTTCCTCTGGGTCCACTTCATCCTTTCTTTGGTCCATGTCTATTTCTGTTCTGACTGAGCTTTCTTCCACCACTTCCTAGATTATTGGTAAGATGTCTGTCAATCAACCCTGGCTCATCTTGCTGCTTCATCATCCTGCTGGAAGTCTTGTTGACAGACAGGTAATGTATCAACAGACTCACTCTATGAGATCGAAATCAGAAGAAACCTAAAACACCAGAGTAGAGTATGGAAAGCAAAGCCACTCTGGGCAGATAGACACAGCTCACTCTCTGCAGGTCTCTGCTTTGGCATTTCCTTATTTATTTATTTTTTTTTTAAATTCGGCCCAGGGTCAAATGAAAGGAAACATGCACACTGACACTCAGGGCATTTTCTCATCGTTAGGTAGCTGGTGTGCAGTCAGAGTCGATCACCTTTTTGTAGTTTTGTGGGAAAACTGTGACAGGGATAAAAACAAAAGCCTGCAAGTGGAAACCTTGCTCGCAGCAGAGGTACAATCAAAGGAATGCTTTGGTCTGTGAAAAATGGCTTCCTGCTCCCTGGCTTGAGACTGAGCACTCAAAGTTTGGAAAAGCTAATCTGGAAAAAGTGAGGTGTGGGCTTGGGGTTTTCACAATTCGGCAGGGGACAGCCATAGTTTCTTTTCAGGTTTAGTTTTATGCGGGTGGTGTGTGATTGTAAGTGCTCGTAAATTGTCTACCTTGATACTAAATTCAACCATATGTGTCAGCGTGAGCTGACCTGAAGCCAGGAAAAAAGGCCAGAATATACTAGAACTATAGCTAACCCAGCAATAGGCCTTGAAAAGTCAAGAGAGAGAGAGAGAGAGAGAGAGAAAGAGAGAGAGAAAGAGAGGTATGAACCCAACTATTGAGTGATAGATTTCTTGTCCTGAGCCTCTGTGCATATTCGAGCTTGTCACCTTGGGTGGACTTTGGGATGAAAAGGTACTGATGGAGAAACTGACTTCTTTCTATGGTTGAAAAAGTAGTATTGATGACGTAGACAACTACTTAGAAATTTTAGGTGAAACTCATCGTGTGATACACCATACAGTGTTCAAATTTTCATTTATTTATTTATTTATTTATTTATTTATTTATTTATTTATTTATTTGAAAGCATTGTCTACATGTAGGTCTGTGCACCCGTGTCGTGCAATGCCGCGGAGGTCAGAAGAGGGCGTCGGATTCCCCTGGAACTGAAGTTCTCCCGGAATTGGAGTTACAGACGGTTCTCAGCCACCATGTGGGTGCTGGAGATTGAACCCGGGTCCTCTGCAAGAGCAGTCGGCACTCTTAACTGCTAGGCCATCTCTCCAGCCCCAAATTTTCTATTGTTAGATACATATTCTCTCTATTTCAATTTTTTGAGCTTAAATGTTCAAATATGACCAGGAACAACATTATTCATTTTTCAGTAGATGGAAAACTTTTTGTTCTTTAAGATAGCAATGAAGGGAGGGAACCACCAAGCCACAGAAAGGGAGACAGTAAGTTCCCATGTACAAATTCCCACAAACGCCTACAGGCTACAGGTAGCTAATTTGAGAGATGGGCTGATTTAGTATGTCGTAGAGAAACTATGTTCTGTACTTTAAATGTGAGCCCTCTTTGGACGTTGAAAAGAATGGAGGGATTTAAAGAATAGCTCCACTTAAAGGTTAGGCAAGTGCAATTTAAATAACTTGGTTCTAGCTCAGTTATATTTTTATGTCTGATCTAATATTGATTAAGTGATAATTTTAAGGAAAAGTGCATTGAAAGACAGTCATCTCTTAGATTTATGCCTATTAGGTTAGATCTATGCAGGCACAAACTCCAGATAAGGAAGGACAGACACCAGGCTTAAGTCATTCTGGGATGAGGAAATCATCTTAACACAATCTTTACCTATGCAAAGATACCAGGGCTCAGCATCAAACACACACAGACTCTCAAAGTAAGCTGTAAAAGGGCCTTGCCAGCCCCTCCAGGCAGTCAGTAAGAGAATGGATCTCTGTCCCTCTGGCTGCTCACCTGTCCCAAGGTCTGGTTCTGGTTCTCCTTAACTCTAAAATTCCTTTTTCCCCTCTCGAAATAAATCTAACAGAGGTGCCCACATTTGGCGAGGGCCTTCACACTGCTCCATACTGTGGTCAGAGATGGAAGGTCAAGAGAAAGCACTCTTATGAGGGGAAAGACTGAACAGGTCCTTTAATCAGGAGCCTAGTGCTACGATACAAAACAGCACGCATCCATTCATAGGCTTTCTGCTGCTGTCTGCTGAAGTCCTGCTTCTAAATGCTCTTATACTGTGGATTAAATTCCAGCCCACAGACTGTGGGGGATATAACTGTAGCATCAGTCAGGGAAATGATTATTTTTTTTTGTCTTTTCTAGACAGGGTCTCCCTGTAGCCCCCAGCTATCCTGGAATTCACTCTGTAGACCAGGCTGGCCTTGAACTCACGAAGATCTGCCTGCCTCTGCCTCCCGAGTGCTAGGATTAAAGGCGTGTGCCACCATGCCTGGCAAGTTTTTTTTTTTTTTAATGAGCATAAAGAAAGATGCTTTAGAAGAGAGGAATCAAAGTTTTCAGAAACCCATTAGGACCGTGGCCACAGTAGCTACAGGGTAAATATTCAATGAAGGAACAAATGTGAGATGAAGAGAGAAATACAAAAGGGAGCAGCTTCGTACAAGCTAAAAGGTCTCAGTGGGGTTAAGAAAGCAGGTTGGCTTTTGTAGAAGAGCCCAAGAAGGAGGGAACAGTCAGGTACTTGGCTGGATGCTACTGGTGTTAGGAAGGAGCTGGCAAGTGAGTATGTCCTGAGGTCTGTGTGGAACTTCAAGGGAAATAGGCTTCCACCAATAGAGAACAGTGCTGGTTTTTTTGGTGTTTAGTTGAAGTATTTTATATATTCTAGGTATTAATCCCCATCTGAAGTGAAGCTGGCAGGGATGCTTTTTCCTGTCTGTGGGTTGTCTGTTCTTTGCTGATAGTTTTCTTTGCTGTGAAGATCCATTTTAATCTTACATCTTCTGGAGCAGTTTCAGTGCTTCAGGTTTTAAAAGAAGATTTTTTTTAATCTGTCAGGGCAGAGGTTGAACCTAGGGCCTAATGCATGCTATGCAAGCCCTCTATGTCTGAGTAGACCTCTAGCCTGAAATTAAGGTCTTTGATCTACTTCAAATAGATTTCTTGTGCAGGGTAAGAAGAACCCTTATTCATGGTTGGTGGAAATATATACTAGTACCACAATTATGGAAATCAGCATGGAGTTTCTCAGAAAATGAAGCATAGAACCACCACATGACCCAGCTATACCACGTTTATGCATATATCCCAAAGATTTGATTTCACAGAGATGCTTATATAGCTATGTTTATTGCTGCTCTGTTTGTGATAGTAAGGAAATGGAACCAGTCTAGAAGTCCATTGACAGATGAATGGATATTGAAAATGTGGTACATATGCACCACAGAATTTTGTTGTTGTTGTTGCTGTCGTCATCTTAATTATTATTGTCATTGTTGGTTTTGAGACAGGGTCTGTCTGTTGCTCAGGCTGACTATGGAACTCGCTATGTAGATCAGGCTGGCCTTGATCACACAGAGATCTGTTTGCCACTGCCTCCAGAATGCTAGGCTTAAAGATGTGCACCACCACACCTATCACAACAGGATTTTATTCAGCTGGATGAAAAATGAAATTATGGAACTTTCAGGAAAAGGGAAGGATCTGGAAACCATTATATTAAATGAGGTATCCCAGACCCAGTCTCTCTATTATGCTATGGATTCTAGTTTTGATATTTGTACATATTTGTATTTGTGAGTGTGAGTGTGGGTACAGGCAGTAAAACTAGGAAAGAACCAGAAGAGGAGAAAAAGAGGTACTGGGGAAGGGAAGGGGAAGACAATAGAATTCATGAGAAATGAAGTAGAGAGGAGGCTCCTGGGGGTGGGAGAGGAGGGTGTAAGGCCTGATAGAAGAAAGAGTATGGCGGGGGAGCAAGTTTGGTTGAAAATGGCAGAATGAAACAATGCCTTATTTGCTAATAAAATAAGTAAAAATTCTGAAATTTAGAAAGCAGTGTGCTGGCTTGTGAGGACTGCAAGGCCTTGGGTCAAGGAGGCAGAGCCAGCTCAGCTGCTCAGGCCATTGCTTCATACACTGAAGAAGCTCTGTAGGCTGCAAAAGACTTGTAACTGATGCTCCGTCCATCATTATGAAAGCAGAGCGCCAGCCTGCCTGCCACGAGATGACCCTGTGCTTCACCTCTTAGTGTCTTGAACTCATTTCTAAGGCACAGAGCAATTTTACTTGTTGAGAATTATTCCTTTGCAGAATAATTTGCTTTAGGGTAGTGATTATGGTATATAAAAAGAGAAGGAATTCTCTTGAATACCTAGTATTGACGTTGAAGGTTTTTGGGATAATATTCCTTAAATATGTATGTGCAAATTTAAAACTAGGATGAACTCTTCCTACTGAGAAACCACATGTATTTATACAATCAAATTTAATGTAAGTTGAATTCAGATTCTTCGAACTTGGCATTTCTGCACTTCCTTACTATGTGCTGTGTGATGATTCATTTTTAACTCTACTCTGGTTGATTTTAATTTTTTTATTTTATGTGTATGAGTGTATTGCCTGCATGTATGTAAGGGCACCCATGTCATACCCATGGAGGTCAGAAGAAGACAGCAGATCCCCTGGAACTGGAGTTACAGATGGTTGTTAGCCACCATGTGGGTGTGAGAATTCAAATCCGGTCTTTCACAAGGACAGTCTGTGCTCTTAACCACTGAGCCATCTCTCCATACCTGCCCTGCTTGATTTTAATTGCCAACAAGCTTGCAGTACATTGAGATGTCAGCTGGGTTCAGTTCATCATCTGCAACCCATATCCATCTCTCTTCTTTTTGTCTGTAGTAACTAACATTGCTCAGAATGTGAGAAACAATTCATTTATTAACTAACTTAAGGAGCTAGTATTATTCAACTAAAAGGGTTCAATTATAAATACTTAATATGCTTTAAATTTCTGATGACTAAAGTAATTCAGTATGAATCAAAATTGTGGCTATATAATCACTATTGTTATTTGATGAAAGCATCAATATTCATTGAAAGATAATTGTTACAAACTCAGGTAATCCCTGGGACTAATGATGTATGTACTCATGATTACAATTTAGCCATGGGATAATGAACAAAGTGGCAATAACAGTTCTCATGTGACTGAAAACATGTCAATATAAATTTTTAATATTAAAGTTTTTACCCAGGATGTATTTCATGTGTAGTAAAATATGGACAACCATAGAACAGATGCACATCTTCCAAATAAATTTCAGGATGCTACTACTTTGGAACTAGTTTCTTCGTATACCCTTTTAGATATAATCACAATCATTTTATTGTTAAAATTTACTTGCTGTAAAATATTTTTGTGTTGTACAACTCTGAGTATTAACACATTCATATAATTAGGTAATCAATATTAGTTTTCTCACCACTTTAAATTCCCTTGTGCCCATCTTTTGTCATCAGACCTCTCCTCAATGGTTTACTGATTGGCAAAACATTCTCTCTGGAAGGAGAGATAATTCAGCTGGTAAAAACCTGGTAAAATGCTTGCCTTGCAACTGTGAAGAACCCGAGTTAGAGCCCCAGTGCCCACTTAAAAAGAGCTAGTCAAGGGCCGGGCGTGGTGGCGTACACCTTTAATCCCAGCACTCCAGAGGCAGAGGCAGGCAGATCTCTGTGAGTTCAAGGCCAGCCTGGTCTACATAGTGAGTTCCAAGACAACTGGGCTACAGGGAGACCCTGTGTCAAAAAGACACACAAAAAAGCTAGTCATACAACCCCAGGCCTGAGAAGGCACACGGATCCCTGCTTAGTATCCTGGCCTAACTGATGAAATCCAGGCTCATGAGACACTGTGTCTCAAAAGATAAGGTTGCACCCTGGCTTCCACATGCCCATGCAGACATGTGCACATACATCCCCACCCTTGCTCCTGCACACACAACACACATGCACACACACACAAAAACACACATATTCATATATACTCTCTAAATATGTTGAGATACAAAGTAAGCTGAGAGAAAATTTTACTGAATTTTGAGTTATTTTTACATTGAAATGTTAATATTTTAACCCAAATACTCCATTCAAAATACAGTCACAAGTAGTTTCACATGAAAAAATGAACAATATTTTTTTCCAATTAAGATGGCTTTGAACATTTAAACAAATTTCAGTGTAGGAAAACTGTAGCCTCTTTCAATTTCATTACATTCTGGTACTAAATTTATTCATTTAAAAGTAGGACTTAATCCAAATAGTTTTAATGGGTTGAGATATTGCAAGAAGCCATTACAGGATTCCAGAAAAAGAATTTTCTTCATTGTTTGATGTCACAATACTGAATGTGCTAAGCTGTCTTCCTTTTGAAGAATGATGAATACTGTGGCTGGCAAGCTTTACTTTCAATAAACCTTTTTAAAGAAGACCTTGGCACTCCTCATTGGATATTGCTAAAGATTTTCCAAGTAACTTTAACCAAAGTGGAGTATAAATTTAGAAGTATCAGCTACAAAAATTTAATACCATTGCTGAGCAGTGAGGTTAACTTAGAAAGTAGTTCTTCTTTTTTTTTAAGTAATAAGTAGTGAATACAAGCATCCTTCATGTAAAACCAATTTGCAAGCAGCTATGCCCAAACCCACACAGCCCAAGGCTCCCACCATCCAGCTGGAGGGGCTTGTATGTACAATCATGTTGATCAAATAAGAGTCCAGTCTAAATTGCTAAAGTTTCACCATTCACCCCAATTGCAGCCCTTACATTCTACCATGCCCCCTCTTCCACAGATTGTTCCCTAGGCTTAGAAAAGGGGCACAAGTGGTCGAGAAGCAAAACAGTCTACAGAAAGTAGTTTTCCAAGGCCTCAATGATTTCTAAAATCTGGTTATTCTTGGGACCTGATATTTGCATGCCATTTAAAAATCATTTTGCATTTATTATTTGTTTTGTCAAGAAAATATTTTAGAATATACAATCATGCATATGTTTAATACTGCAGCTTGTTATGGAGATAGCTATGAAGTATATATGTAACTCAGTTGAGTTCAAATGCATTTCTGCTTCTTAAGCATTTTATTTTAATAAAAACAGGCTTTCAGACAAAAATCCCAATGCCAGATGTGGAGTACCTCTTCATGAGTTATTTGTCAGGGAGGTCCCAAAGCCCCCACACCCTCCAACAGAGGCCATTGCCAGGACCAGATGATAAGACTATTTCTGAGGAATCACTGTGGTTGCAAGAGAAAGCAGCATAGAAGCCTGTTGGTTAGCGTTCATGGTGCCATTAGGTGTTACACAGGCTACTAGGGGGAGAAAGGGAATCACAGTCCTACCCAACTGTGAACACTGCAAACTACAAGGGCATCCTGTAAAATGGAATATGTCCACGGAGGTGATAGTGGCGTGATTGTTACGTGGATAAGCAATCGCTCTCGAATTAGACTTGAGGTCTGTTCCACAGGAGAGAATGCGTGTGGCCATGGCTGGGGAAGTCATAGGGCTTACAGGGAACTTACTACTATTATTTGGCTAAATCGACATGGTGCCTACCACTCTGCAATCTAAATAATTATGCTTATATCCATGACAAATATTACTCTCAGCCTTAATCAGGGAAGCTTCTCTTTGCAGTGAACAGGGATGAAAGCAGGGATTCCTGACTCTTCAAGACACTTAGAATAAATGACAGTTTAGTGCTCATCCCTAAAACATGACACTTACGCAACCCCCTCTAAGGCTCAGAGAACATTTCAGAAGAGAGTAGAAAGAAGGAAAGAGCCAGAAGATAAGAGGAAGAGGTGAGAAATGTCATTTCCAGGGTATGACACAGCCATTGAAAGCATGATGTCACAGGAGCTGCAGTTGCCTGCAACAGGTCTGCACAGCACAGGCTTAGCACCAGCAGTCAAGGGTTGGGGAGGGCCTCATGGTCTACCTCTGAACTACGAACAGTGGATGGGTTCTGATGACAGGTAACCATTGTCTTCAATTGTGTACTCACTGGTGAGTCAACCGTGTTCTAATGGATAGCTCCAAATCCATGTTCATACCTAGGTTAACACCAGAGGGTCTGAAATCAGAACAGAAAGGCATGAGTATTGAAAAGAGACTTGTAGAGGAAAGGGGGATGACAGGAGTGGGGATAAGAGAGGACAAATTTAATCAATAAAACATTTACCCATTATGCTAATTGGCAATAAAATTTGAATGCATATTATTACCTCACAAATACATGACTATTTCTTTAATATAGGACTTTAAACTGAATTTCTTTTCATTTTTAACTTTTATTTATTTATTATTTTTATGTGTATGAGTGTACTGTCTGCATGTAGGTTGGTGCACCCATGTCATGCAATGCCGTGGAGGTCAGAAGAGGGCGTTGGATCCCCCTGGAACTGGAGTTAAAGACGGTTCTTAGCCACCATGTGGGTGCTGGGAATTGAACCCGGATCCTCTGCAAGACCAGTCAGTGCTCTTAACAGCTAAGCTATCTCTCTGGCCCCTGAATTTCTTTTAAGCATCATAATAATGTCAGATACTAAATGAACTTCAATGAATTAGATGAAAAATAAGTCAGTATCTTTGAAATCAACCAATGTTCTAGTGAATAATGGAGCATAATTGGCAAGAGATTATTTGGTAGTCTTAATAGCTAACTTTTTTATTTTGGAATGAATATCCTGAATTCTTGTTCACTTTCATATGTGCACAAGAAAATCTAAAACCCAAAATGTGACATTTAAAAAATATTATTTAATATGAATGAAAAATAATCTTTCATGAATGATATCAAAGGGTCCATTGCTGCTAAGTATGTTAGCCTATCAATCATGGAATCAGAGAATTAAAGCTAAAGGCCAAGATTTCAGTAGATGTGGTTCTTTGATTTTTATGTGTTAACTGATATGCTTGGTAGCATTGGGTAGAAAATGTTGACAAAGATTTTATATTAATTGTATGTTTATCATCTGTTTTCATGAGAAATTAATATTCAGCACTTAAGCTTTCTTATGTGTGTACCTTTCCTTTTTAGCTATTTCTGCTGAAAGCGTTTATTAAAAAATAAAAGGGGATTTCAAACAGTAAGATATTCAATGGATTTATACTATGCGGAGCCAAAAGCAATTTAGAGTTCAGACTAAACAGTCTGTCATGACTGCTCAACCTCTATTTACCATGTTTATTTCTCATATATTTCCTCATATCTCCCTAGTTTATAATTTCCTATATTTTCCCCTGACTACATTGGCTGGTAGCCTTGTGGTTTTGCATGTTTCAAAGCCTTGTCCATGTGTTGTAGGTTAGAACTGAGGAGTACCCCCAGGGGCCACTAGGGGTAGCATTGAGTAATTTACTTCTTTTCTCTTGCTGGAGATCAAAAAGGAAAACACGAGTGTGGATTTTTCTATCTTAATTTGCTTTGTTTTAAAAGCCGGAAAACCTCCATGCTGTCCTAGCAAAGTAGGTATCGATTATGGTGTGGCGTGCACAGGAAATTTCAGGGAAATAGATGATTACTGATCATCATGTGTTTAAGTAAGTATTCTGTCTTCTCAATAACTAATGAAACCACTGTAGAAGCTAGCTAAGTCCATTTTTATCTCTCTCTCTCTCTCTCTCTCTCTCTCTCTCTCTCTCTCTCTCTCTCTCTCTCTCTCTGCCAGAGAACCAGAGAACAACCTGCTTTTCATAAGCTGGTTTTCTCTTTCATCCAGTGGCGTCTAGGAATTGGATTCAGGAGGTCTGGCTTGGTGACATGTACCTTTTACCTGCTGACCATCCTACCAGCCCTATGTCTGGTTTTTTAAAAAACGAGGGTTTGGCGATCAAACTGAAGCGGTCAGGCTTGTGGGACAAGTATTCATCTACTGAGCCACATCCATGGCCCCAGAATAGACTGAATATTGTGTTTCTGTTCTTCAGTTCCACTGTGGACTCAACTATAGCATGTCTTATTTCCGGGAAAGCTAGAAAATGGTTGACTACTTTTCTCTGTCCAAGGATCCTTCCTAGACATGCAAACTATTTATAACTCAGTCTGTAGGCTTATGGACAGAAAATTGAAAAATACATTTGGAAATGAATTCTCACCTGTAAGACAGGATTGCTACTGAAAGTCAAGCTATGTAAGATTAAAAATGGATGACACTTAGGGATTTTAAAGTTTTCTATTTAAAAAGTGGACATGAAATCCAAGTTACATTTCAGCTATGTCCAGAAGACTGGAAAACATTGTTTTCACGGGAGATTGCTTATTACAGAAAAGATTTTATAGCTATATTATAATTAGTGGTACACAGAGCTCTTTGTCTAGGGCTCTCTGATTTAAGGTTGTAATAATGGGTGACTCTGCCATCATGGAGGCTCTAGAGTTTGAGCTTGAGTTTCAAGGTCCATAAGATTCTTTCCAATTCTGCTTACTGAACAACTTGAATAGCTGCTATAGAGGTCTAACTCCAGGAAGCATGTGTGTGTGTGTGTGTGTGTGTGTGTGTGGAGAGAGAGAGAGAGAGAGAGAGAGAGAGAGAGAGAGAGAGAGAAGAGGTGATAGGTTTGAAGCCAGATCTGTAACTGTTTGTTTCTGCTAGACCTGTCTGCTTTCTTTCTCCAATTCAATTAACTTCAACATGCTCCAGGCAGCATGGGCTTAAGGTGGAGCCTAAACAAAACATTTTCTATGTGCATGAAGCTACCAAAATAGCCTCTACATGTCTTGCAAAGGGCATTTAGCACAGTACAGAGTAAACAGGCACATAATGAGAGGCTCATGATGGCTGTGCTGATGAAAAGAACAGAAAGAGAGGAGAAAGTCCACTCTAGTCAGGATTCGACTTCAAAGGATGGTCTCCTAAACGAGTGGCCAGAGATGGCCTGTTACTGGAGCATCTCCTTCCCACAGCTACCAAATTCTGCTGGAGTGGACATATCACTTAGCCTGGGCTAATAAATCAAAGGAGAAGTTTAGTCCAGTGCACCTGTTATCACTAACTCTCTGGGATAGTCAAGTGTGGGCGGAACCTGCATCAAATACATAATGATATGAATAAAGAGGCCAGAATCGATTCATCAGGGAGTGAATTCCACTTTTGGCTTCTGAAATCAATTGGTCAGCTAGTTATTTACTACTCATATTTCAGACTTTCAATTTAGAAATTTCCAGTGCAGCTTGACTTGTACATATATATTACTTGCTGTTTGGAGGACAGTGTAGACTGAAGTTATATACAAGTTGAGGCCTTTGTGTTGTTCTTTCAATTGACACATGATGTCAGATAATATAGTCTGTTCGTGCCACTGGTAGCTGTAACCTTGACTCCCAAGTTTAACAAGAATGAACTATTGAGTATTAGATCTGTATGCTATGTTACTAGGTAGAAGTTGAGTCATTTTGAGAGAATAAAAGCCCCTATTCAGAGAGCATATGTAGTGATATTTTCTACATTTAGCAGATATTTTTGAATATTTGTGTTTGTAGGTAAACACACACACACACACACACACACACACTCTCTCTCTCTCTCTCTCTCTCTCTCTCACACCTCCACTTATACTCAAATGCCCATTCAATCTTATGAGCAGACCAGTGTACTCAAGCCCATCAAAAGCCACTGGGGATGAGATAGGCAGGCAGACATGATGGGAATACCCTGGGAAAAATGTAATTGAAGATGTTTGAGTTCTTGTAGTTGGAATCCCAGGGGCTGTTCTTAGGTAGGGGATCTGCTTTCTTTTTTTCTCCCTCTGTTTATTGTCATTAATTGATTAAAACATTGCTATGACAGAGAATCCTAACTTGTTAACCAATTCAAAATATGGTTATATGTTATGTATAATAACTACATAATGCTGGTTGTGGTCGTGCACGCCTTTAATCCTAGCACTTGGGAGGCAGAGGCAGGTGGATCTTTGTGAGTTCAAGACCAACCTGGTCTACATAGCGAGTTCCAGGACAGCCAGAGCTACAGGGAGACCCTGTCTCAAAAAGACCAAAAAAGAAAAAAAAACTCAACTACATAATATACAATCATGTATTATACTATATTACATGATAATGTGGTTTATCAGTATGTAATAATAGTATCATATATAGTTGTATGCCATAGGACTGTATTTTATTTTCATGTATTTTATACATTCATAAAATATTTATACACAATTATATATTTTATATTTATTTTTTAAATTAAATTTTTTTGGCTGACATATACAAATATAAATTTGCTTGTATTACATGGGTAATGTAATGGGTCACGTGACGTTTCATGCATGTATTCATTGTTTAAAGCATACATCTGCTGAGCATGTCTATGTCTTTAAACATGTATAATTTCTTTGTGGTTAAAACTTCCACAGTTCTTTCTTTGAGGCTTTTGAAATGCATGCAATGTTACATCTATATTTATCCTACTATAAAATCATACATCAAATCATCATGCTCTATGTTGCTGCAAGTTGCTATTCGTTGATCAGTTTCATCCACATCCTTTCTATCCCAGCCTCTGATGTTCATGATTCTACTCTTAGCTTTTTTTTTTTTTATAAACTCCATACATATACCAAATTTATAAAGTCTGAATATAAGCTCTAGGTTTATTCCAAAACACATTTGAAGATTCACAGTTTATATCTCTTATAATTATGTACAATATATTATATAATGAATGATAATATACAATGTATTATAGGTACATATCTGTGATGATTAATCTTGACTTTCAACTTGATTGGATATGAAATCAGCAGATATGTTAGACATTCCTGTGAGGAAATTTCTTGATTTGTTTAATTGAAGTGGGAGGACCCACTCTAAATGTGGGGTGTAACTTCTAGTGGCAGCCCAAATAAAATGAATTTGGAGAAGGCAAGTTTTGACTTTTTGCCTCCTTGCCTTCATGTCATGGTGGCGAATTCGTCTGCCCTGTTGGCCTTGAGCTGCTTCCACCCTGCTATTGCCATTCTTTGGTGACATTGGGACCCAGATTCTTCTGCCTTATAGTATGGACTAAAAATCCATGGCTCTTTAGGAATCTTCTAGGTCTTCAGTGCCCAGTTGGGACTGCTGAGGCATCTGGCCCATTGATTGAGTAGCTACAGAGTTCTTAGCTGAAGATAGCCATTCAGCCATTGTTGGACTACCTATAAGCCAACCTAATACACATGTATTATCTATACAGATGTACTATCTATTTGATATATATATATATATATATATATATATATATATATAGAGAGAGAGAGAGAGAGAGAGAGAGATTCTATTGGTAGTGGCTCTGTTCTTTTAGAGAGCCCTGCCTAATTCCATGCCTAAACTGGGATGTGACATTACCCAGTTTAACTCGAAGCTCCTCCTCCTCATAACTACAGATCCCCCCTCCCCTTGTCTCACTCTGGACTCTTTTATAGATGGACAAGCCATGTTAGAGTAAATCTTAACTTCTAAATCTCAAAAGTTTAAAACAGCAAGTTGTATTTTTGTGTATTTTTTTCCTTTTTTAAGTTAATTAAATTTATTCTTTGACAATTTCATATGTGTATATGTTGTCTTTAGAGCACTGTCTTTCCCAGCCTCTCTTAACTCACTTCCACCACAGTCAGCCATCCCTCTTCTCTAGAAGTCCCTTTCCACATTCATGACTTTTAGTTTTGTTTTGTGACCCACTAAATTTAACCAGGATCATCTGTGTGACCATGCGTATGGAAATATCCACTGGAGCTGACGCTTTCACCTATCAACACAACTGAAAACAACTGCTCCCCCTCCAGAATCTATTGGTAGCCAGGGATGGGTAGGGTCCTCTGAGCCTCTCTGGATCCATGTTGGACTGTTGCCAGGTCCCATCTTGTGTAGGCCCAGTGTAGGCAACAGCAGCTGCTAGGAGATCATGTTTGCAACACCTGTGCCATGCCCCAAAGATAGCATTCCACAACTTTATGCTTATCTTCTCTTACGTTCTTTCTCATCCCTCTTTTACAATGTTCCCTGAGCCTTAAAAGGAGTGATATAAATGTCCTGCTTAGGACCAGTGCTCAACTGTCCCTTATTCTCCACACTTGAGTAGTTACGAGTGTTCAATGCAAAGAGAAGCTTCCCTGACTAAGACTAAGAGTAGCACTTGTCTATGGGTTTAAACATAAGTATCTTGAAGGCACTTTCACACTGTGTCCGTTTAGCTAAACAACAATAGTTTGCCCGCCCCATCCCCCCCACCCTCGCCCCAAACCTGTGACTTTCTCAGTCATGGTTTTTGACTGGGTTTATAGCACCAGGCATGAATTCCTCCTGTGGAACTGGCCTTAAATCGAATCCAAGAGCAGTTGGTTATCCCCATAATAATTTATCAGTATTGTACCAGTGGGTACATCTCACCTGGTAGGTTGATATTATAATTCATAGGGTTTGCAGCTAGGTAAGATCATGGATTAGTTTTCTCCATCAGGAGCCTGCATGCCATCTTGCGGATCTACAAGGCTGGCCATCATGTGGGGACCTTCCACCCAGTTCTACCTCTCTTTTTCTATATCTTTCAACCAAGGTGTGGTGTCTTCAGTAATAAGATCTTATCATCCAGCTCTGGTCAGAACCAAAATGAATGGCAATTAACCGTATCATTTGGAGGGCAGCTCTGGGGCCCCCCTGACCAACAACTCATACAAAGATACCTCTGACTTGGCACTGGAAGTTTTATTTAAAAGCCATGGCTTCTAGGAGCAGCTGCATTCAGGATGCAGGGTATCTTTCTTCAGCTTAAAACAAAGTATAGCTTTAATACGCTTGTGAAGCATTAGGCTTGCACACAGCTCTCTGTACACCGATTGTTTTGGCTAAGCCTCCATCCCTACCATCTGATCTCTCCCATTTCACATCCCCCTTCTTGGTTAACACCCCCACTACTCTCCCTGTTCATTTTCATGTTGGATATCTTGGTATGCAAGGTAGAAGTTCATTTTGGAGCGTGTTCCACAGAGATTATGCAGGAGTGCACTGTGGAGCCACAGGGAGGCCAGGTTCCAGATGCTTGGGGTGGAAAACAAAACCAGTTGTTTGGCCCATACCCACGAGAGAGCTAAGCAGTTACTTGTGCACACAGCAGAGGAAATACACCCACCAGAATTCTGTGCTTGACATAGGTCAGATTACCTTCTGACCTATGATTAGAAGTGACCTCCTATGGTTAAGAGTGAGAGGAGGTAACCAAAATAATTTGATTATAGGATCTCGGTAGTTACATGGTTTGGTTTATGTTTATGCTTTCTTTCTTCTCCCTTTGGGATTCTAGACATAACAATGACAGGGGCTGAACATCGACTGTTTCTTTTGATTCTGCTCCAAAGCCGCTGATTTCTTTCTCAAAACTTCAGTCTTCTTGCACCTCTAAGCAACATGGGGCAGAATTGGATATAACTTTGGAATCTACTTTTGGATCTCCCAAAAGTCCTTTTCTTGTTACCTGTCTGTATGTCTATGGCTTTTCATGTGACTTAATCTCCTTAAGCCTTGATTTCTCCCAGCATTAAATGGTGATAATAATACTTTCTCACAGAGCTGTGAGCTAACACATACAAATCTCTGAGAATGATTCTTAGCATGTAGTAAGCACTTCTCAATGGTCAAGTTGTGTTGTTATTTTAAAAGATTTCCAACATAATTATTGAGCGGTAACTTTATTTTTTTTTAAGGGGATATCTCTTTTGCTATATACAAATAGTCCATATTGAAAGAGAAGATTTGGGTTAGGGAGGATTTTATTTTAAATTTTTTGGATTTATTTGTTTTATTTTAGGTGTATAAATGTATTGCCTGCAGGTGTGTAAGTACACCCGTGTCCTGCAATGCTCCCAGAGTACAGAAGAGGGCGTCAGATACCCTGAACTGGAGTTACAGACAATTGTTAGCTACCATGTGGGTGATGGGAATCAAATCCAGGTCTTCAAGAATGGCCAGTGCTCTTAGCTGCTGAGCCATCTCTCCAGTCCCTGGATTAAGGAAGGTTTTAATCAATTTTCTGTAGACTAATTTTTGTTGAGTATTTCACTGTAGCAAAATTCCAAATTAGTTATTTGAAACAGGTTATGAGAAATGCTCTCTGGGGAGTGTGGTTTCTCATCTTGGATCTACTGAAGAGCAGCTCAGTGGCTCAACCTAATTAAAGAGTAGCTGCACAGTGTGTGTAAGCTTCAGTTTCAGAGAATAGTAATTGATTATAATCTGCTGGAGCGAGATTTAATTTTGTATGCTTTGTGTCTCCTCCTTTTAATTTGGGTACAGGCTGTGCCTTTCCGTGGGAGAATTATTCCTTTCTTACTTTATGCATTAGTGAAAGAAAGTAATAAAACTATCCTCCACTTCAAGAGTAAGGCAGAGGAAGGAGAAAGGAATGTGGTAGACACACAAAATAGAAATATTGGACAGAAAGAAAAACGAGATGGAGATGGAGGGAGGGAAGAAGAAAGAGACGAGGGCGAGGGAGGGAGGGAGGAAGGGAGAGAGAGAGAGAGAGAGAGAGAGAGAGAGAGAGAGAGAGAGAGAAAGCGAGTGAGAGAAAATACTGAGTGACTGTAAGTAATCGGATGTCTCTGAGCCCTCTAAATCTGCTCTCCATTACTCCCTTGGTTCTCTGAGTTTCACTTCTAGTTAAACTTTTTGAAGTTGGGCTTCTGTCGTTTGTAACCTAGAAGTCTACTTTTATGCCTCCTTGTGTGAGGTAGGTAAGATGATGAACTTAAGTTCTTTGAAATCTAAAGCATGATAATGCTAGCTGTAATCAAAAGTAGTGAAATATGGTTTCATCCACTATAGAAGAAATAAGATATTTTCTTCTGCCAGCATTGTTGAATATCTAAGAATAGAGGTGCTATTACATAGTTCAGTTTGATTCAGTGCCTGGGAAAGGCTTTAGGGACCAGGTAGGATTTGGGCTGGGCTGGGCTGGGCTTTGAGGGTGAATACAATATGGATCAAAGTAAGCGAAGGGCTTTCTAGATATCTGGGAGGCTGGGGACTCAAAACACCATTGTTGGTTACTCTGTTAACAAACACTGGCCTGCTATAGGCCAGGCATGTAGCGAGTCAGATCTTGAAAAGATCTTGGAAGCTGCCCCAGCTGGTTGTAAAACTAATTTAAATCACAGAATAAGGAAAAAAATGTGCAGTATTCAAAAAAGTAATAGAAGAGCACATTCCACGTCCTTTCAGGTCCTCTCTTGAGTCTCAGCCTCTTATGCAGTGGCATTTTGATGGCATCTCTGGTGTTTCAATCAGGCTGGCATGGTCTGTATGGTTTTGATACCCTGTCTTTGGAAGTTAGCAGAAATGGCCAATTCAGATGAAAGCTGTAGCCCCCTACAGAGTTCCTTCTGGACTGCCCAGCTGCCATAAGTTTTGCACCCTGTGGCTACTGTCCCTCCCCAATTCACATCTTCTTAAGCCACATGGGTGGCTAGGTTTCAGGCTTGGGAATGGAAATTATTCTCCTCAGAAGTCCAGTGCTGTGGTTGCTGCAGACTTCCGAGGTTTAGAGGGCCTAGGACAATAAAGGTGAACTTTCTTGTTTCTCTTTATGTCTTCCAGTGCCATGCTTAGAAATTTATTTTATCCGAATTTAATTTATTATGAGAGCCTACATATCTAGACAGAAGTTCTTCCTTCGATTCAAAAAAGGCCACATTAAAATGGTTTACAAGTTCACTCACTAGAAGACATAAGAAAATCAAAACTTTAGTTTCTCTATCTACAAAATGGGATTTATTCCACTTAATTTTACAGTGTTATCATAAGAATTAATTAAAATAAGGCCACTGGTTTCAGAGAGCTGGAGGGACAGCCTTGTCTCCATTGACAGGTTCAAACAAGTGGGCTGAGGACGAGATGGAGGAGAGCTTGGAGGGAAAGCCTTGTCTCCATTGCAGGTTCAAACAAGTGGGCTGAGGACGAGATGGAGGAGAGCTTGGAGGGAAAGCCTTGTCTCCATTGCAGGTTCAAACAAGTGGGCTGAGGACGAGATGGAGGAGAGCGTGGCTGAAACAAAAAAGCTGGTGGAGTGTTGGGTGCCACCTTTGGGTCATTTTTCTAAAAATCATTTTATTCATTATTTTTAGTTGATGTGTATGAGTGTATTGCCTGCATGTATGTAAGTGCACCCATGTCATGCACTGCCCACAGAGGTTAGAAGAGGACATCAGATTCCCCTTTAGCTACAGTTACATATGGTCGTTAGCTGCCATGTGGGTGCTGAGAATTGAACCTGGCTCCAGTGCTCTTAGCTGCCGAGCCATCTCTCCAGCTTCTGACTCATGTTTTTGAAGTAGTCTTATCATTTTCTTTTTGTCTTTAGAAGTATCTCCTGGAGAGAGGCCTTTTGGCAAGAAGAGAAGCCAGGCTTGTGTCATGTCTTCTCCTCTTTCTTCTCTTATTTGGAAACACATAACTCATAGCCAGTCGACTTCACACAGATCCAGTTCATTTCTAACTCCATTTTCATAGACAAATTATTTCATGGAAGCCAAAGTTATTCCATGGAAATGGCTGGGAGGTGGTTTGTGGTCAGGGACTGGTGAAGTTATTGCCTTTTGGGGTGTAAGCTCTCGAAAGGACCCAAGAGATCAAGAGTGACCTCCCTCTCCTTTTATAGATGATAATGTTGAAGCCATAATGGGCAGACAAACTGTCCAGGGTCTCAGTGCCAGGCCCCCCGTCTATCTCTTCGGAAGGAAAAGAGGACCATAAAAGATACACTGTGCCATGAAAGGAGGAAGAGAATAGCTGAGGCAAGACTGGCCTCAGCTGGTGCAGGTCTTGTCAAGCGTTGGGGAGAGAAGGGGGCTGGGTCATACCGGGGTCACACAAGTTGTTCAGAAGTAGTGGACCAACTGGGTGACAGCCAGGCTGCAGCAAGTGAAAACTAAGACCCAACAGTGGGGTTCACGTGACACTGAGAATAGTTGAGAGTGATTTATGGTTCTCTTCAAACTGGTCAATTCAACTAGGAATGGTGTGAAGTGCGCAGAGCACCTGGCTTCTTTAATGGCTGTCTGTTGTCCGGACACCTCCACAGTCTGTTCCATCCTCTTCCTCTTTCCTGTCCCTTGACTCTCTCAAAGGCAGCCACATCCAGCTTGTCACATCCCTACCCATGTTCCCTGCCTCCAGGGTGTTCTTGGGCTGTTGGCTATCCCTGGAATGCGGTTTCTCTTCCCACTCTCTTCTCAGACCAACTGAATTCGGTGTATCCTTCAAAGAGCTCTTCAGGCCCACTGGTTCCAGGAAACCCTCTCCAGTGCCCCAGGTGAATGTATTCTTCTCCTTGGTTGGCCTCTCACAGCTCTGTGGCTGTTCCTGTCTCTCACACGTGACAGTGATTGGGAATATTCTGGAGAGATCCTCAGAGATAGGGAGTATATTTTCAAATAGGCCAGACCAAGTCAATTTAAAGAAAAACAAACCATAAGACCCTTGCAGAGAAAGGAAGCCGGCCTGTTAATCTTTCAGCAGGCCTACAAAGACCTTTCCTCCAAGAGAACTGGCCGTAGCCCCTTTTTCATTCTTGGTGGGAATAGATTAGAAGGAAATTAACCTGAACAGAGCATAGTTGAGATCACACACAGGGAAACTATTTCTGAGAGGAGATTCAACTCTCAGTTGAGTTACCAGAGGGATTGTAGACTTTAGGACTCCAGGAGGCTATAAAACCTGAATTCCTGTGTGTCAAGTCCAGGTTAGGGGCTCCCTCTGGAATGAAAGCCATGGCTTGGACAATTCCTTCTCTCACACCTCCGGGTGCTGGCCAGGTGTCCACCTTACATGGCCTAAGCAGTCAATTCCAGGATTTCCCAGCAGGTGGCAACAATGCACAGTAAAAGTGCCAGAGATACAACAGGCCAGAGTGGTTTGCAAAAGGATGTGACATTTGGGAGGACGCAGCTACCCATGCAAGGTCTGCACAAGTCTGAAGTCTGGTAAGAGAACTGGAAGTTTCCATTAGTTTCCACCTCACTGTCTCCTCCTTTGCTCATCAGAGCTCCTTGAAATGAAGAGAAAGTGTACTTAGCTACCTCGAAGTCCAACCTGCCCAACAGGGCACACAGCCATTTCCAGAGCAACTGGAGCCTGGGTGTTTGGGCCGACGAGAGACTCTGTCTCAAAAAAGATGTAGACAGTGTTCCTAAGGATGTCCCAAGAACCGTGCTCTGGGTTCCATGTGTACTGCACATCACATACATGTGTGCCCCTCACATAAAAATATGCACACATACAAATGTATACATACACATAAAAGATCTTACCAATTAAAAAAGGAACATTGGGGCTGGAAAGATGGCTCAGCAGTTAGGAGCACTGGCTGCTCTTGTTGAGGACCCAGGTTCGATTCACAACACCCACATGACAATTCCAGGGGAATCCAATGCCCACTTCTGGCCTCTGCAGGTATTGCAGGTCACGGGTGCACTTACATGCATACAAGCAATATATGCATATACATAAAAATAATAAGTAAAATATTTAAAAAGAAACATAATTTTGAAGAACAATGAATTCTCTAAAGGAACATAGATACTTAAAGGGTCTTTAAAGGTTGGCATGCCTGTGTGCTCTCCAGACTGCTTCCGAGGATGGCTGTAGCTTCAGGACCTTAGGAAAACCAAGTTTCCTTGTTGAGTCATGCAGACTTGATGGTACTACTGCCATCCAACAGGTCACAGGATCATGACTCAGACAGAGACAGCCTCTGGAGTAGGGTAGGTAAGGATGGGTCGGGCAAGGCTATATATAGGTAAGGGTGGCCCCTGCCTATACATAGATCTGGTCTAATGGTGTTTCCCAATGAGGTTAAATATGACAAAGGACATCAGACCCTCACCAGGATGGTTTCCTTTAAGATTCCTCCAGTGGACAGTTGGTGCCCCCCCTTAATAATTAGAGCCTGTGTTTTACCCAGTCTTCATGAAACTTTTGGGTTCCAGAGTACTGTGGGCTGCTGAAAGGGCTTTCTCTGATTTCTTGCTTCCTTATTTAATAAGTAGCTCTATCACCTTGACAGTGGAGGCCTATGGCTCCTAACAGCCTGTTAGTATGTGATGTGCAGCCGAGATTCCCCTGCCCTGCATCCCAACTCCTGGCAGATCAGCCTTACTAACTCAGTTTTCATTTTGCATCCATTGAAGGAATCAGCTCAGAAGTCTAGGTGGCTGGACCTGTGGGATTTGTATTGATCTGTGTTGAGAGGATGTGAGATGTGTGGGCCCCACCTTGAAAGGAGAATTGGTACAATTTCCACATCACCCCACATTTTGACTGTGTCCCTGCATATACCATAAGCTAAGTTCTTTTGCCTGTTTGATTTGTCAGAGTCTGTCTTCAGCTCTGCCGCATCCTGATGTCCTCTAGATTAGGAATCATATATCAGCCTGAATTGGTTTTATGAGCCTTAGTGAAAAAGGCCCACTAGGCTCCATCAAATGAAAACTGGCAGCCTTATTCCCGGCATGGGAAGAGGTTGTCTTTCTTTTAAAAAACAAAAGGTTTTTAACTCTGTGGTTGAACTAAATGTTGATGGGTTGGAAGATGGAGGTGGGAAGATGGAAGGCGGCCAGGGGAGGATATCTTCGTGGAGTGCTGCCTTTGAAAGCAGAATGCTTTCTTTGGGATTATTTCAGATGTCAGACGCAGCAGGGTTGACATCAGTACACAGCAGGCTGTGGGTTATGGCTGCCTCTAATGACTGTGTTCCACTGTGTTTATATGTTCTGGATGTTAATATATAGAGTAAATGACAGTTCTTTAATTGAAGGTTGGAGATGCCCCATACTAAGGCGCCCAAGTGACACATCCTTAACCACTGACGTGAAACCCAAGTCACTTGCTGGCCAAGGAATAATAGCCTTGGAGACCGTCTTCCTTTTTGTGCATTGTGGCTTGGATGATAGAGCACGGGCCCAGCAGCTGCCCTGCACCTCACAGGCAGTTCTTCTTGGCTGTACTGGAGGAGAGAGTCATCACTGGAACTAGCAGGGACACGGTAGTCCACAGGAAACCTGCACAAGCAATGGGGTGTTTGAGGCCAGAAGAGGAGAGAGAAGGTCAACTCTTTCTTTCTTCTTAAAAAATTCAATTGGCACTCTGGAGTGGTTCTTCAGTTCAATTGTGGGAAGAATTTGTGAGATTTTTAGACTGTGAGCTCTTTTCTATAAAAGGCTTCCTAGAGTTGATGTAACAAGTTGCAAGTTTGATGGTTTAAGACCATATTATTTATGTCCTTTGGTTTATTTATTTATTTATTTGGTTAATCTGTTTGTTATCATCATGCTAAGGACTCAACCCAGGCCTTGTGGACTCCAGGCAAGGGTTCTATAGCAATCCCTCCAGTCCTCTCTTTACTTTTTATTTTGCAATAGATTCTCAGTATTTGTCCAGGCTGGCCTTGTATTCATAATCTTTCTGCCTCAGTTTCTAGAGTAGCTGGGATCTCAGGCCTGTGCTACCAGACCTGGTTAAGTTTATTACTTCATGTTCTGGTGGTCAAAGTATGGAAATAGGTCTCAATGGACTAAAACCAAACATTTCTGTCTGGAGTTGCAGGGGGAAATGCATTTCTTTTCCTTTTACAGCTTCTAGAGGCTGCCCACGTCCCATGGCTTTTGAAACCTGCTGGAAGTCACTCACTCTGTCATCTGATTTTTGTTGTCATATTTCTTTCCCTGGTTCTCCTGCTTTGTTCTTCCACCGATGCCATAGGAGAAAAATTCTTACATAGGTCGAGGGCTTTATCTTTTACTAAGAGCATATGCTTTAGAATCTGAAATAACTGGAGTCCAATGCTAAGTCTATTGATTGCTGGATGTGAGATTAAAATTTTTTTTATTATTTTTATTTTATGTACATGAGTGTATTGCCTATATGTATGTGAGTGCACCCAGGTTGTGCAACACCCACAGAGGTCAGAAGAGGGCTTTGGATTCCCCTGGAACTGGAGTTATGGATGCTTGTTAGCTGCCATGTGGGTGCTGGGAATCAAAACCCTGTCTTCTGCAAGAGCAGCCTGTGGTCTTAATTCCTGATCCATTTCTCTAGCCCCTGGATGTGAGATTTTAAATAGAACACTCAATGCTAATGGGTTTCTTTTAATATAAAACAGAAGTAACTATACATTGCTGTTATTGTTGGTTTTCATTGATATAGCTAAGTACCTGAAAGAATCAACTTTAAAGGAGGAAGAGTGATTTGGGCTGATGGTTTCAGAAGTTGTAGTCCATACTCTCTGGATCCATTTGCTTTGGCTTGCGCTTGCTGCCTGCCATGGCCTTCTGCAATCGCATTTCACCTGTGCAGAGTACTGAGCTCGCTACATCCTGCCCCAGCCCTGGGAAAGGGAAGAACAACTGCAGATGGCCACATCCTGGCACTTGCAGTGTCTGGAAATGAAAGCATTTAGAATTGCTGGCAGGGTGCTCTGGAGTCTTGACTGGTTCTTACAAGTAAGCGGCTGGAGATGTAGTTAGCAGATTTATATTTTATTGCATTGTGATGAGAACACCCAGCATAAGATTTAACTTCATATTTTTTAAAACAGGATCTTGTTATGTATTCAGGCTGCCCTTGCAGACATGATCCTCCTGCCTCAGCCTCCTGAGTGCTGGAATTACAGATGTGCTTCTTAATAAATTTGTCAGTATGTATTACTGTTGGCTATAGGTACAATCTTATGCAGCAGGAGCCAAGAGCTTATTCATCTTGCTTGCATGAAACTTTATGCCCACTAAGTTCTCCCTCCTTCCAGATTGTGGAAATCTCCATTGCATTCTTTGATCATATGTATCTGACCATTTTAAGTATAAGTAGTAATATGTATTTGTCTTTGGAATTGATTTCCTTAAGGCTCAATATTGTTTCACCATATGTATATACTACATTTTAAAATATTTTATTTATTTTTATTTTATATGTATGAGTGTATTGCCTACATACATGTAAGTACACCTGTGTTACATATGATTCTGGTGTTGAACACGGTGTGGGGAAGGGACCGTCATTGGTGAGCCTGGGTGCAGAGGGTCCATGCTCCCGTTTTTCGTGCTGGATCCATTCCTTCTCTTTCTGTGGAGGTTGGGGGAGAAACAGTGTTCCTGATGGGGGGAGAAAGGAGGAAGGGCAGGGAGGATGGTGGGAAGGTTGGAGGGCCTTTGGCAGCCTGATAATGAGCTGGATGAGTTTGGCCCATGCTAACATCCTAGGCATGGGAAGGGGGTTGAGAACTTGATTGCTATCGCAGCCTCTCACACATAATTTCTTTCTTTCTTTATTATTTTTATGGGTATAAGTGTACTCTCTGCATGTAGGTCAGTGCACCCATGTCATGCGATGTTGCAGAGGTCAGAAGAGTGCATCGGATTCCTCTGGAACTGGAGCTAAAGACAGTTCTTAGCAGCCATGTGGGTGCTGGGAATTGAACCCAGGTCCTCTGCAAGAACAGTTGGCACTCTTAACGACTGAGCCATCTCTCCAGCCCCACATCTAATTTCTTTTTTCTCTCACTACTACTGACACACTTGAACCCAACCTCTCAGTCCTGCAAATGAAGCAGTTTCTTACTTCCCTACATAAAGTCTTGAAGTGGAACTGCTGAGTTGTTGACTGCTCAGTTGGGAAGGGTACTTTGTGTGAACTTGTCCCCAGACCGCTGATGAGCTGATTCCTAAATGGACCTGTGTGTTCCATCTCTTTGCCTCTCCTCAGAGTGTCTTCCCTGCCTTACATGCTCATTTTCCCCTGTCTGAATTCTACATGTTATTTTTTATTGTGCTTGTGATGACTTTCTTAATTATTTCCATTCTCTGAATCTCACAGCCTCGCCATGTGCACCATGCGCCTCATACTTGATATATGTTACTTGGTGACACATCATGCTACTTGCCTTTCTAATGATGGGATCATGTGTTCTGTGTGATCCTCTTAAAGTCCAAGTCAGTGCTTTATTTCTGCCTTCTATCCCTAATAGCACCAGCATACTGCATGGCCCATAGCAGGCTCTCAGTAAGTAGTTGATAGATACAGAATTTTGAATGTCATTTTCTCCTTAGGTTTTCTGGTAGTTCATAGTTCCTTACTATGAACATTGAACAGTTTTTTTTTTTTTTTGGCTTTCCAAGCCTCAATTCAATCATAATAGTGCTCTGACTTCCACTTCAATTGCTTTATTATTTGTTCTCTTGCTGGGAGGTAACACCAAGTGCCTGCATACTATAATGGAAACCTGGAGTACACAGTCCCTTCCCTCCAAGCCTCAGACTAGATCTCTGATGTGTTTGCTAAACTTGGCTACCTTGTCTCAGGTCTCTGGAATGAATAAGGGGTTAGAGAACAGGTGAATGTTGAAGACTGATTCTTGAATCTCTGCTCTAAGGATCCCTTTCCTTGTTTTCTGGAAGGGGGGTTTTGTTTATGGTACATTTTTCAAGATGTACTCTTCAGGTGAATCTACCAAAATCCTTCCAATGAAGGATCTTTCAAAACAGCCAGTAGTTTGAATGGCTATTTTTAAATTTTATTTATATTTTTATTTTTTATGTGTATGAGTGTATTGCCTGAATGCATGTAAGTGCACCTGTGTTATGCAATGCCCACAGAGGTCAGAAGAGGGCATCTGATCCCCTGGAACTGGAGTTAAGGATGGTTGTTAGTGGCCATGTGGGTGATGGCCTCAGGTGCTCTTAACTGGCGAGCCATCTCTATGGCCCCTCAATGGCTATTTAAAAAAATTTTTTTTTAAACCAAGGAATCCTAATTGATGCATGCTTATTTCTAGACCGTACCAACCTTTTCCTGGAACAGTCTTATTGGGATTCTTATCTTCAGCTCTACCTTACATTCTTTCCAAAGTGTTATACATATAAGTAGAAAGTCTAAAGTAAACTCATGACTTATTCTTGTTTATAAGATAAAGCATTTACCACTAAGCATTTCCTGCTTTCCCATGCTTTCTGTTTATACTCCAGATTTGGGGGATTTGGGGCAGTGCAAAGAGCCTAAGATTTGACTTTCCATCTGGGCTTGACAAAAATCAAAGCTGAGCATGTGATGTTGACCAGTTTATGAAACTTTTTGATCATTCATTTACTTATGCCTAAACTAAAGAAAATAACACCTCCAAGGACTGGGAGGACACACTCGATGGTGCAGTTCCCATGATCACAGGATGATAGGATCTTAAGAGATGTTCTTCCTCCTCCTTCGTCCAAGCTGAGCTTGCTGCCCTCTTCCGAAGCTGGACCTAGGTTAGGAGACTGGACGCAGGGGCCCACAGTGCTGCTGTTACTTTGTCTTCTGACAAATAGGCATACAAATAGGCCAGAGTGACAGGAAGAGGGAAAGCTGACTTGGTATACTAAAGCCAGATGGTGTGTATATGTGGTGTGTTAAGAGCAGTTCTGATTATACTGGTGGGATGACCTTTTATGATGTAATTTCCTTGGCAAGTGTTCTTTAAGAAGATAGTTCCAATTCACAGTCAGATGCTGTAACACTTTCTTGCTTCTATGCTTACTCCCAGTGCGCTGTGTATTCTGGGTAGTATGTGGAGGTAATTGTCTCCACCAACAGCTATGTACTTCCAGGCTCATTTTCCATTCTTCCTTCTTAACTGTTCTTCTTTGAAATGGTCTATTCACTACTGCTGCCAAAGACTGATAGGAGAGTGAACCAATCACTGAGAAGGGGATTCACCTCCCAGAAGTGCTTTTTCCTAGCACCTGAAAGGGTGGTTTTATTTGTGCATTAGTGATAGTTTGATGAAATTCAAAAAGTATGCAGTAGTCTCTACTAATTTCTAACTTGGTTTTGTACAAGAAATCTTGAGACGAAGGGAGATTTAGATTGCAAAGGATCATGGGAATATCTGTGTTAATTGATAATGTGGAAACAGGTGAATAGGTATGACCTTTGTTCCACTGGGGTTTCTTAACCCCAGTGGACAATGTGGATGTGTAGAAAACAGGGAAGATTCACAACGATGATACTGCTTGGGATATAAATATCCCAAGTGTTCACCAAAGAAGCCAGAGTACAGTGCATGCAGTGCTTTGGCCTTGTGTTGAAACTGTGCTCCCAGAGTGACACAGAGTCGGGGGGAAGGTCAGGGTAGAGGAAGAAAGGTGTTTTCATGTGCCGTGCAGTCAGGGAGGTGTCCCTGATATGCTGATTGATGCTTTCTCTTTTGTGGTTTCCTTTCAATATATTTTTGAAAATCTTTATTATGGAATCTTTCCAGCTGTTTCTAAGAGCTGCATCTATCTCTTCTTCTTCCTTTCTGAACCTCTTCGGATTGATCCTGGTCGACACATTTTTAGGTCTCAGGTACAAAGTTCTCAGAGTGTCCCAAGTTGCAACTGCACTGAAGGAAGTACCGCCTTCAGGAAGGGCCAGGATGTTTGTATCCATTTGCTGATTTGCCAGCAACCTGGGAGTTTGCAGTTCTCAGCTCTCGGGACATCTTTGTCCCAGCCCCCTTGGAAACCACAGAACATCAATCATGGGTGTTTACACCATGGCGCTCAAGTTCAGGCAGTGCTTTGGACAACAAATGTCTCAGGTGGAAACTGCATTCTGATTGTGAAACGGAATCAGAGACTTCATCTCTCCTTGTGAGCGGGAATCCCATTGTTTAGCCTCATGTGACCTCTGACTACCTATGGAAGCTGCTAACGCCCATGACTTCTGAATGATAGGAAGGTGATGACATGGATTTCCCCAAACTTGGAGGGGCATTCCAGAGGGAAACTGGGCAACCCCAATGCTAATTCTTTTTCTGATAAACCGTCAGGATGTGTGGACTGTAGCTTGACAAGTGGTTCAAAAGACTTCATTCCTTTTGTCTGCTAGAGTCCAGGAAACAGATTCAGACCTTAACTACTTGATATTATTTTATAAAACAGCATACAAAATTCTCCTTTCAGTTGAAATGCTAAGGACCTTGTTTTTTAAATTAAATTTATCTGTGATTTTATGTGTGTGATTGCTCCCACTGAATCTATACAAGTTCAGGAAGTGCATGCAGTGCCCACACAGGCCAGATAGAAGAGGCCTCTGGATTCCCTCGGATGTGGAAGTAAAGACAGTTGTTACCACCATATCGATGCTGGCATCTGAATCTGAGGAACCCGAGTTCCTTTTTCTTCCCCTAATTTTTTTTTAAACTTTTAAAATTTTATTTATTTTCGTATGTGTATGAATGTGCTGTCTGCATGTAGGTTTGTGCACCCGTGTCGTGCAATGTTGCGGAGGTCAGAAGAGGGTGTCGGATTCCCCTGGAACTGGAGTTCTCCTGGAATTGGAGTTGCAGACGGTTCTTAGCCACCATGTGGGTGCTGGGGATTGAACCCGGGTCCTCTGCAAGAGTAGTCGGTGCTCTTAACCACTAGGCTATCTCTCCAGCCCTCTTCCCCTAATTCTTAATCGAATCTTTGTGCATTTCACACAGAACATCCCTGTGTTCCCTTCCACTGTTAGCACTCTCCCCAACCCCCCCTTATTGGAATTCATACATTCTGTCCTCTGTGTCAAGTCCCAGTTTGTCCAGCTAGTGTCTCCAGATGTCCCTCAGTGCAAGGTCATCCACTGGGGTCTAATCAGCCTATCCAAAGTCCCTCCCTTAAGAAGATCACCTCTTCTTCACCCAGCAGTAATCAGCTGCCAATAATTCTTCAACTAAGATTGGGGCTTTCGGGGCTGGAGAGATGGCCTAGCGGTTAAGAGCGCCGACCGCTCTTACAGAGGACCCGGGTTCGATCCCCAGCACCCACATGGCGGCCAAGAACCGTCTGAAACTCCAATTCCAGGAGAACTCCAGTTCTAGGGGAATCCGACATCCTCTTCTGACCTCCGCAGCATTGCACGACACGGGTGCACAGACTTGCATGCAGACAGTACATTCATACACATACAGAAATAAATAAAATTAATAAATAATAAAAAAAATTTAAAAAAGATTGGGGCTTTCTGCCCCATTCCATAGTTCTGGGCTGAGCTTTTCTCTGCCTGAGTTCACATGGGTCTTGGGCATGCTGTCACCATTCCTGTAGGTTCATATAAGCAAGGTCCCAGGAGCCAAGAGCCCTCTGTTTGTATATGGTGGTGCACCTCTTCCACGGGCTTTTACAATCTTTCCACCTCCTCTTCCGCAGTGGTCTCTGAGCCGTGGGTGGGTGGAGTTTATCATAGGAGTCCTGTCCAAGGACCCACACTCTGCACACTCTTATTCTTTACGCTTTGGCCATTTGTGACCTTTTGCGTTCCTGGCCCTCTGTTTCATAAGGGAGCTTCATTGACAAGAACTGAGAGATGCATTCCTGTTCTCTTTACCCCTTGCCAAACTCCAGTTCTTTGCAAGAGCAACAAGGACTCTCAACTGCTGAGCCAGTTCCCCAGCCTGGTACGTTGTTCTTCTGAGCACTAGCCAATCTGTATGAAAGCAGCGAGAATGTAAACAACAATTTCAAGAGAAAGCCTTGTGAGTTTTTCCAAAACCTATTTCTTGGCATATAAAAATCTTCAATACACCACAGTGATGTGGTTGACTATTTTCAGGAGATTTTGGGGATGTTTGGTCCAATCCAAAGCCTAGATCACGAACACTATCGGTTTTGTGTGATATCTTCTTATAGGTCTCCATGGCCTGGTTGGGTGGGTATCTAGTATATGCTATGAAACTGAATTTTATCCCATGTAGAGATCTGCATTCTTCATCTTTTTGAAAGTAAGTGTGTTATAGTGGGAAGCCAGAGTTCAGGGTCTGACACCTAGTTCTGGTTCATTGCTGGGGATTGAGGTTATTCTTGAGCCTCAAACATATCTATGAAAATGGAGTCAAAACTATTACTTGATACAGTTGCAGGCTGGGATATAATCATGCATTAAAATTACTTTGGACCCAACAAAGCACTATGTAAGTAGTACAGATCACCAGGTCTACAGCTGAGCAAACCAATGGTAAATTCCTAAACAGACTTACAAGAGGTAAACTTTATGGAAAGATCTTGAGTTGGAAGCAACAGAAAGCAGCTCAACCTCAAGGGCGATTTAATATGACAGTCTGGTTTTAGGACATTTATGAAGACTAAGGCAGTTACCATATTACTAAAAACTCATACAGTAAGTGGAAGCGTTCTTGGTGCTGAGTGATAAAGAGGCCAGTGGTGTTATTTCCTGCCAGGTTCCCCACTGTCTGCTGAACTCCTGTTTTACTTGGCTTGACTCTTTATTAGAAATCACCCTCATTTCCTGTTATGAGGAAACTTGGGATGGATTTTCCTTCCGTAGAATGGGGATTATATCTCCTATGGTTTTGTCAGGTTCACAATGCAGTGATGGTTATGACAAAACATCGACATTAAAACATTGCCCAAAACATGTATAAAAATCCTCTAGTATGAGTATTATATGTACTATCCTGTGACTGGGATGATTAAAAAATCTCAATGGTTATGTTTCTTCCCTGACTATTCCTTGAGTAGAAGAAGCTTCAAGAACTATGGAGAGGAAAGAGGGGTGTGTGAAATATCTAAGGAAAGTTGAAAAATCTTATATTCTTTATTTTTGTTTGTGTGTTTGTTTGTTTGTTTTGAGACAGGGTTTCCCTGCAGCCCCAGCTGGGCTGGGATTCACTATGTAGACCAGAGTGGCCTTATCACATAGGAATCTGTCTGTCTCCTCTGCCTCCTGGGTGCTGGTAATAAAGCTGTATACCACCATGCCCAGCTTGTCTTTTTCAATAATAGTGTGATACACTTTTGAGCAATCTTTCATTTTGTATTAGTGACTTTTCTTATTGAGGTGATAAAAATGTCTGAATAATTTACATAAGTAAAGATTTGTTTTGATCCCATGTACTTACTTGGGCAGAGAACATGAAGGTGGCGTGTGTGTGTGTGTGTGTGTGTGTGTGTGTGTGTGTGTGCGCGTATGCCAGAGGGAGATCCTCAGCTCATGGTGGACAGGAAGCAGACGGTTGGGAGACTAAGGTCTAGGCATAAACCTCAGATTCGTGCTTATTATAATCTTCTTCCTCTAGCAAGCCCTCCTGTTTTAAATTGTCCGGAACTCCCAAACTAGTGCCACCAGCTGGGACCCAGGGCTTCACAGATGAACCTGTAGGGGGCGCTTCCTGTTCAAAGCTGCGCAGCTTCTTTGGGTTGACTGAAAAGAGCAGGTCCACGTTGGTGTCAGACAGTCTACCTGAAACTGTGGTAAGGCTTATTTTGCTTTGATGCTCAGACACCTGCTTTGAGAAAGAGATTGCAGCCCTTTATAATAGGTACTTCCCTCCTTCTGACAGGCCTGCCCATCTTCTCTGGCACGTACAGGTACCACTAAGTCCATACCAAAAACTTTAAGGTACAGACCAATTATTGGTTATAAAGAAACAGTCACTGGGCACGCCTTTAATACTAGCACTTGGGAGGCAGAGGCAGGCGGATCTTTGTGAGTTCAAGGCCAGCCTGGTCTACAGAGTGAGTTCCAGACAGCTGGGACTACAAGGAGACCCTGTCTCAAAAAGACAAAAAAAAAAAAAAAAAAAAAAGCGAGCAAACCAGCTCATCTTTCTGTACCTAATTTTTGAACTTGGCTTAATCTTTGAACCTGGTTGTAAATTATATCTTTAAAGCATCGGACTTCCAAAGCCACAAAATCTATATAAAACTATTTTTAAAACTGACCCCTGCTCTGCCTCTAGCCTGCACTTTGCTCCATTGCAGGGTCCATACTACCTTTTTGTAACAGTCTGTCCCCTCCTCCCTTCCCTTACTCTCCGCTCTCACCTCCTGCCCTCTCTTCTCCTTTCTTCTATCCTTCTTTCTCCCAGGCCCTTGCTTAAATCTGAAGTGTGTTCTGTCCCTTATCTCTACATGATAAACTAACGAACTTGCCTTCACTCTTCCTCATCCTGCAATTCTTTTCCATGGCATAGTAAAGTCCTCCCAACTTTACCTGAGTGGAAGCATTTAAGAAAGGAACACCTCAAATTGCTGACTGGAACTGCCTCTGACATTCCTTGGAATTCTCTGCTTACAAACTGAGGCTTCTTATTGTTTTGTTTTGTTGTTGCTGTTTGGTTTGGTTGTATTGTATTTTCTAAGGTTGCTTGTATTTTTTAAGATAAGGTCTCTTGGGGCTAGAGAGATGGCTCAGTGGTTAAGAGCATTGGCTGCTCTTGCAGAGGACCTGGTTTCAGTTCCACCACCCATACCTCCAGTTCCAGGGGATCCAATGCCCTCTTCTAACTTCCAGGGGCATTGCATGACATCAGTGCTTTTACACACATGCAGGCAATACACTCATATGCATAAAATAAAAATAATAAATAAAATATTTTTTAAAAGATAAGACACTGAACACCAGATCCTCCTGTCCCTGCCCCTGGGTGTTGGGATGGTGGCACAAGCTGACTTTTGAAAGCCATATTTTCACTCAACAACGGATGGCACACTTACCATCTGTCCCAGACTGTATTCAGTCCTACTTGAAACTTTACCCAGAGCTAGGCATTCACTGGAATGCTGGAGAGAAAACATGTGCTGAAGATCAAGGCTTCCTGGATTCCAGAAGTCTACAACAGCAGAGGTGCCTCTGTGCTCACTCGCTGAGTTCACTGCTTTTTATGTCCTTGTTCAGAGAGGACCGCCAGTCTGCCGAGCACATTGTCTCCNTGGAAAACAAAACCAGTTGTTTGGCCCATACCCACGAGAGAGCTAAGCAGTTACTTGTGCACACAGCAGAGGAAATACACCCACCAGAATTCTGTGCTTGACATAGGTCAGATTACCTTCTGACCTATGATTAGAAGTGACCTCCTATGGTTAAGAGTGAGAGGAGGTAACCAAAATAATTTGATTATAGGATCTCGGTAGTTACATGGTTTGGTTTATGTTTATGCTTTCTTTCTTCTCCCCTTTGGGATTTAGGGACATAACAATGGACAGGGGCTGAACAATCGACTGGTTCTTTTGATTCTGCTCAAAGCCGCTGATTTTTTCTCAAAACTTAGTCTCTGCACCTCTAAGCCAACATGGTCAGACTTGGATGAATAACTTTGGAATATACTTTTGGATCTCCCAAAAGTCCTTTTCTTGTTACCTGTCTGTATGTCTATGGCTTTTCATGTGACTTAATCTCCTTAAGCCTTGATTTCTCCCAGCATTAAATGGTGATAATAATACTTTCTCACAGAGCTGTGAGCTAACACATACAAATCTCTGAGAATGATTCTTAGCATGTAGTAAGCACTTCTCAATGGTCAAGTTGTGTTGTTATTTTAAAAGATTTCCAACATAATTATAGAGCGGTCTACTTATTTTTTTTAGGGGATTCTCTTTTGCTATATAAAATAGCCTATTGAAAGAGAAGATTTGGGTTAGGGAGGATTTTATTTTAAATATTTTGGATTTATTTGTTTTATTTTAGGTTATAAATGTATTGCATGCGGTGTGTACGTACACCGTGTCCTGCAATGCTCCCAGCGACAGAAGAGGGCGTCAGATACCCTGAACTGGAGTTACAGATGGTTTACAGATGGTTGTTAGTCAGTGTTTGGGTGCTGGGATTTGAACAGGGTCTTCTTTAAGAATGGCCAGTGCTCTTAGCTGCTTCGCCATCTCTCCGTCCCTTGATTAAGGAAGGTTTTCACTCCATTTTCTGCTAGACTCAATTTTTGTCTGAGTATTTCACTGTAGCAACAATTCCAAATTAGTTATTTGAAACAGGTTATGAGAAATGCTCTCTGGGGAGTGTGGTTTCTCATCTTGGATCTACTGAAGAGCAGCTCAGTGGCTCAACCTAATTAAAGAGTAGCTGCACAGTGTGTGTAAGCTTCAGTTTCAGAGAATAGTAATTGATTATAATCTGCTGGAGCGAGATTTAATTTTGTATGCTTTGTGTCCCTCCTTTTAATTGGGTAACAGGCTTGGCCTTTCCGTGGGCAGAATTATTCCTTCTTACTTTATTGCCATTAGTGAAAGAAAAATTATAAATATCCTCCACTTCAAGCGTAAATGGCCGAGGGAAGGAGAACGGAATGTGGTAGACACCAACAAAATAGAAATATTGCGACAGAAAGAAAAACGGAGTGGAGATGGAGGGATGGGAAGAAGCAAAGAGACGAGTGGAGGGAGGGAGGGAGGAAGGGGAGAGGACGAGAGAGGAGAGATAGAGAGAGCGGAGAGAGAGAAGAGAAAGCGAGGTGAGGTAGAAGCTGAAAATCTGAGTGACTGTAAGTAATCGGATGTCTCTGAGCCCTCTAAATCTGCTCTCCATTACTCCCTTGGTTCTCTGAGTTTCACTTCTAGTTAAACTTTTTGAAGTTGGGCTTCTGTCGTTTGTAACCTAGAAGTCTACTTTTATGCCTCCTTGTGTGAGGTAGGTAAGATGATGAACTTAAGTTCTTTGAAATCTAAAGCATGATAATGCTAGCTGTAATCAAAAGTAGTGAAATATGGTTTCATCCACTATAGAAGAAATAAGATATTTTCTTCTGCCAGCATTGTTGAATATCTAAGAATAGAGGTGCTATTACATAGTTCAGTTTGATTCAGTGCCTGGGAAAGGCTTTAGGGACCAGGTAGGATTTTGGGCTGGGCTGGGCTGCTTTGAGGGTGATACAATAGGGATCATAAGTAAGCTGACGGTCTTTAGATATTGGGAGGCTGGGACTTCAAAAACACCATGTTGGTTACTCTGTTAACACAAACCTGGCCTGCTCTAGGCCAGGCAATGTAGCGAGTTCAGATCTTGAAAAGTGCTATGGAAGCTGCCCATCTGTGGTGTATAAAACTAATTTAAATCACAGAATAAGGAAAAAAATGTGCAGTATTCAAAAAAGTAATAGAAGAGCACATTCCACGTCCTTTCAGGTCCTCTCTTGAGTCTCAGCCTCTTATGCAGTGGCATTTTGATGGCATCTCTGGTGTTTCAATCAGGCTGGCATGGTCTGTATGGTTTTGATACCCTGTCTTTGGAAGTTAGCAGAAATGGCCAATTCAGATGAAAGCTGTAGCCCCCTACAGAGTTCCTTCTGGACTGCCCAGCTGCCATAAGTTTTGCACCCTGTGGCTACTGTCCCTCCCCAATTCACATCTTCTTAAGCCACATGGGTGGCTAGGTTTCAGGCTTGGGAATGGAAATTATTCTCCTCAGAAGTCCAGTGCTGTGGTTGCTGCAGACTTCCGAGGTTTAGAGGGCCTAGGACAATAAAGGTGAACTTTCTTGTTTCTCTTTATGTCTTTTTTTTTTCTTTTCCCGTGCCATGTTCTAGAAATTTATTTTATCCGAATTTAATTTATTATGAGAGCCTACATATCTAGACAGAAGTTCTTCCTTCGATTCAAAAAAGGCCACATTAAAATGGTTTACAAGTTCACTCACTAGAAGACATAAGAAAATCAAAACTTTAGTTTCTCTATCTACAAAATGGGATTTATTCCACTTAATTTTACAGTGTTATCATAAGAATTAATTAAAATAAGGCCACTGGTTTCAGAGAGCTGGAGGGACAGCCTTGTCTCCATTGACAGGTTCAAACAAGTGGGCTGAGGATGAGATGGAGGAGAGCTTGGAGGGAAAGCCTTGTCTCCATTGCAGGTTCAAACAAGTGGGCTGAGGACGAGATGGAGGAGAGCTTGGAGGGAAAGCCTTGTCTCCATTGCAGGTTCAAACAAGTGGGCTGAGGACGAGATGGAGGAGAGCTTGGAGGGAAAGCCTTGTCTCCATTGCAGGTTCAAACAAGTGGGCTGAGGACGAGATGGAGGAGAGCTTGGAGGGAAAGCCTTGTCTCCATTGCAGGTTCAAACAAGTGGGCTGAGGACGAGATGGAAGAGAGCTTGGAGGGAAAGCCTTGTCTCCATTGCAGGTTCAAACAAGTGGGCTGAGGACGAGATGGAGGAGAGCGTGGCTGAAACAAAAAAGCTGGTGGAGTGTTGGGTGCCACCTTTGGGTCATTTTTCTAAAAATCATTTTATTCATTTCATTTTTAGTTGATGTGTATGCGTGTATGCCTGCCTGTACGTAAGTGCACCCATGGTCACTGGCCATGGCCCACAGAGGTTAGAAGAGGACATCAGATTCCCCTTTAGCTACAGTTACTGAGGTCGTTAGCTGCAATGTGGGTGCTGAGAATTGAAACCTGGATCCAGTGCTCTTAGCTGCCGAGCAACTTCTCCAGTTTGAACTCATGTTTTTGATAGTAGCTTATCATTCTTCGTTTTGTCTTTAGAAGTTCTCCTGGTAGAGAGGCCTTTTGGCCAAGGCGGGAAGAGAAGCCCAGGCTGTGTCACCGTCTCTCCTCTTTCTTCTCTTATTTGGGAACACATAACTCATAGCCAGTCGACTTCACACAGATCCAGTTCATTTCTAACTCCATTTTCATAGACAAATTATTTCATGGAAGCCAAAGTTATTCCATGGAAATGGCTGGGGAGGTGGTTTGTGGTTAGGGACTTGGTGAAGTTATTGCCTTTTGGGGTGTAAGCTCTCGAAAGGACCCAAGAGATCAAGAGTGACCTCCCTCTCCTTTTATAGATGATAATGTTGAAGCCATAATGGGCAGACAAACTGTCCAGGGTCTCAGTGCCAGGCCCCCCGTCTATCTCTTCGGAAGGAAAAGAGGACCATAAAAGATACACTGCTGCATGAAAGGAGGAAGAGAAAGGTGAAGGCAAGACTGGCGCTTCAGCTGGTGCAGGTCTTGTCAAGCGTTGGGGAGAGAAGGGGGCTGGGTCATACCGGGGTCACACAAGTTGTTCAGAAGTAGTGGACCAACTGGGTGACAGCCAGGCTGCAGCAAGTGAAAACTAAGACCCAACAGTGGGGTTCACGTGACACTGAGAATAGTTGAGAGTGATTTATGGTTCTCTTCAAACTGGTCAATTCAACTAGGAATGGTGTGAAGTGCGCAGAGCACCTGGCTTCTTTAATGGCTGTCTGTTGTCCGGACACCTCCACGAGCTCGTTCCATCTCTTCCTCTTTCCTGTCCCTTGACTCTCTCAAAGGCAGCCACATCCAGCTTGTCACATCCCTACCCATGTTCCCTGCCTCCAGGGTGTTCTTGGGCTGTTGGCTATCCCTGGAATGCGGTTTCTCTTCCCACTCTCTTCTCAGACCAACTGAATTCGGTGTATCCTTCAAAGAGCTCTTCAGGCCCACTGGTTCCAGGAAACCCTCTCCAGTGCCCCAGGTGAATGTATTCTTCTCCTTGGTTGGCCTCTCACAGCTCTGTGGCTGTTCCTGTCTCTCACACGTGACAGTGATTGGGAATATTCTGGAGAGAGCCTCAGAGATAGGGAGTATATTTTCAAATAGGCCAGACCAAGTCAATTTAAAGAAAAACAAACCATAAGACCCTTGCAGAGAAAGGAAGCCGGCCTGTTAATCTTTCAGCAGGCCTACAAAGACCTTTCCTCCAAGAGAACTGGCCGTAGCCCCTTTTTCATGCTTGGTGGGAATAGATTAGAAGGAAATTAACCTGAACAGAGCATAGTTGAGATCACACACAGGGAAACTATTTCTGAGAGGAGATTCAACTCTCAGTTGAGTTACCAGAGGGATTGTAGACTTTAGGACTCCAGGAGGCTATAAAACCTGAATTCCTGTGTGTCAAGTCCAGGTTAGGGGCTCCCTCTGGAATGAAAGCCATGGCTTGGACAATTCCTTCTCTCACACCTCCGGGTGCTGGCCAGGTGTCCACCTTACATGGCCAAGCAGTCAATTCCAGGATTTCCCAGCAGGTGGCAACAATGCACAGTAAAAGTGCCAGAGATACAACAGGCCAGAGTGGTTTGCAAAAGGATGTGACATTTGGGAGGACGCAGCTACCCATGCAAGGTCTGCACAAGTCTGAAGTCTGGTAAGAGAACTGGAAGTTTCCATTAGTTTCCACCTCACTGTCTCCTCCTTTGCTCATCAGAGCTCCTTGAAATGAAGAGAAAGTGTACTTAGCTACCTCGAAGTCCAACCTGCCCAACAGGGCACACAGCCATTTCCAGAAGAACTGGAGCCTGGTGTTTGGGCCGACAGAGACTCTGTCTCAAAAACGATGTAGACAGGTTCCTAGGGAGTCCCAAGAACCGTGCTCTGGGTTCCATGTGTACTGCAATCCAATACATTGTGTGCCCCTCCATGTAATAAATATGCACCACATACAAATGGTATACAATACACATAAAAGATCTTACCAATTAAAAAAAGGAAACATTGGTGCTGGAAGATGGCCTTCACGCAGTTAGGCGCACGATCTGGTCTTGTAGAGACCCGGTTCGATTTCACAACACCCACCATGACATTCCAGGGGAATCCATGCACCATCTTTGGCCTCCAGCACAATCATGCAGGACTACACGGATGGCACTTACATCAACAACATAATGCAAACATAAAACAACATAAATAAAATACTTTAAAAAGAAACATAATATTGAAAGAACAATGGAATTCTCTAAAGGAAACATAGATACTTAAAGGTACTTTAAAGGTGGCATGCCTGTGTGCTCTCCAGACTGCTTCCGAGGATGGCTGTAGCTTCAGGACCTTAGGAAAACCAAGTTTCCTTGTTGAGTCATGCAGACTTGATGGTACTACTGCCATCCAACAGGTCACAGGATCATGACTCAGACAGAGACAGCCTCTGGAGTAGGGTAGGTAAGGATGGGTCGGGCAAGGCTATATATAGGTAAGGGTGGCCCCTGCCTATACATAGATCTGGTCTAATGGTGTTTCCCAATGAGGTTAAATATGACAAAGGACATCAGACCCTCACCAGGATGGTTTCCTTTAAGATTCCTCCAGTGGACAGTTGGTGCCCCCCCTTAATAATTAGAGCCTGTGTTTTACCCAGTCTTCATGAAACTTTTGGGTTCCAGAGTACTGCGGGCTGCTGAAAGGGCTTTCTCTGATTTCTTGCTTCCTTATTTAATAAGTAGCTCTATCACCTTGACAGTGGAGGCCTATGGCTCCTAACAGCCTGTTAGTATGTGATGTGCAGCCGAGATTCCCCTGCCCTGCATCCCAACTCCTGGCAGAGCAGCCTTACTAACTCAGTTTTCATTTTGCATCCATTGAAGGAATCAGCTCAGAAGTCTAGGTGGCTGGACCTGTGGGATTTGTATTGATCTGTGTTGAGAGGATGTGAGATGTGTGGGCCCCACCTTGAAAGGAGAATTGGTACAATTTCCACATCACCCCACATTTTGACTGTGTCCCTGCATATACCATAAGCTAAGTTCTTTTGCCTGTTTGATTTGTCAGAGTCTGTCTTCAGCTCTGCCGCATCCTGATGTCCTCTAGATTAGGAATCATATATCAGCCTGAATTGGTTTTATGAGCCTTAGTGAAAAAGGCCCACTAGGCTCCATCAAATGAAAACTGGCAGCCTTATTCCCGGCATGGGAAGAGGTTGTCCTTCTTTTAAAAAACAAAAGGTTTTCAACTCTGTGGTTGAACTAAATGTTGATGGGTTGGAAGATGGAGGTGGGAAGATGGAAGGCGGCCAGGGGAGGATATCTTCGTGGAGTGCTGCCTTTGAAAGCAGAATGCTTTCTTTGGGATTATTTCAGATGTCAGACGCAGCAGGTGACATCAGTACACAGCAGCTGGGTTATGGCTGCCTCTAATGACTGTTCCAACTGTGTTTTATATGTCTGGATGTTAATATATAGAGTAATGACAGTTCTTTATTGACGGTTGGAGTGCCCATACTAAGGCGCCAATGTGACACATCCCTTAACACTGACGTGAACACCCAAGTCACTTGCTGGCCAAGGAATAATAGCCTTGGAGACCGTCTTCCTTTTTGTGCATTGTGGCTTGGATGATAGAGCACGGGCCCAGCAGCTGCCCTGCACCTCACAGGCAGTTCTTCTTGGCTGTACTGGAGGAGAGAGTCATCACTGGAACTAGCAGGGACACGGTAGCCCAGGAAACCGCACAGCAATGGGGTGTTTGAGGCCAGAAAGAGGAAGAGAAGGTCAACCTTTCCTTTCTTCTTAAAAAATTCATTGGACTCTGGAGTGGTTCTTCAGTTCAATTGTGGGAAGAATTTGTGAGATTTTTAGACTGTGAGCTCTTTTCTATAAAAGGCTTCCTAGAGTTGATGTAACAAGTTGCAAGTTTGATGGTTTAAGACCATATTATTTATGTCTTGGTTTTTTATTTATTTATTTGGTTAATCTGTTTGTTATCATCATTCTGCTTAAGAGACTCAACCCAGGCTTGTGGACTCCAGGCAAGGGGTTCTATAGCCAATCACTCCAGTCCTTCTTTTACTTTTTATTGCCAATAATTCTCAGATTTGCCCAGGGCTGCTGTATTCAATAACTTTATGCCTCAGTTTCTAGAGTAGTGGGATCTCAGGCCTGTGCTACCAGACCTGGTTAATGTTTGATTACTTCATGTTCTGGTGTTCAAATATGGAAATAGGTCTCAATGGACTAAAACCAAACATTTCTGTCTGGAGTTGCAGGGGGAAATGCATTTCTTTTCCTTTTACAGCTTCTAGAGGCTGCCCACGTCCCATGGCTTTTGAAACCTGGCTGGAAGTCACTCACTCTGTCATCTGAATTTGTTGTCATTATTTCTTTCCCTGGTTCTCCTCTTTGTTCTTCCACCGATGCCATAGGAGAAAAATTCTTACATAGGTCAGGAAGGCTGTATTCTTTTACTAAGAGCATACTGCTTAGAATCTGAAATAAACTGAGAGTCCAATGCAAGTCTATTGAATTAAGCTGGAGTGAGATTAAAATTTTTTATTTATTTTTATTTATGCTACATGAGTGTTTGCTAATGAATGTTATGTGAGGCACCCAGGGTTGTGCAACACCCACAGAGGCAGAAAGAGGGATTTGGGATTCCCTGGACATTGGGATTTATGGATGCTTGTTAGCTGCCATGTCGGGTGCTGGGAATAAATCACCATTTTTGCAAGAGCAGCCTGTGGTTCTTAATTCCTGATCCATTTCTCTAGCCCTGATGTAGAAGATTTTAAATCAGAACACTCATGCTAATGAGTTTCTTTAATATAAAACAGAAGTAACTATACATTGCTGTTATTTGTTGGTTTCATTGATATAGCTAAGTACCTGAAAGACATCAACTTTAAAGGAGTGAAGATATTTGGGCTGATGGTTTCAGAAGTTGTAGTCCATACTCTCTGGATCCATTTGCTTTGGCTTGCGCTTGCTGCCTGCCATGGCCTTCTGCAATCGCATTTCACCTGTGCAGAGTACTGAGCTCGCTACATCCTGCCCCAGCCCTGGGAAAGGGAAGAACAACTGCAGATGGCCACACCCTGGCACTTGCAGTGTCTGGAAATGAAAGCATTTAGAATGCTGGCAGGTGCTCTGGATCTTGACTGAGTTTCTTACAAGTAAGCGGCCTGGAGATGTAGTTAGCAGATTTATATTTATGCATTGTGATGAGGAACACCCAGCCATCAATGATTAACCTTCATTATTTTTAACACAGGATTGTTTATGTTATTCAGGCTTGCCCTGCAACATGATCCCCTCCTCAGCTGCCTGATTGCTGGACATTACAGATGTGCTTCTTAATAAATTTGTCAGTATGTATTACTGTTGGCTATAGGTACAATCTTATACAGCAGGAGCCAAGAGCTTATTCATCTTGCTTGCATGAAACTTTATGCCCACTAAGTTCTCCCTCCTTCCAGATTGTGGAAATCTCCATTGCATTCTTTGATCATATGTATCTGACCATTTTAAGTATAAGTAGTTATTAAAACAATGTTGTCTTCGGAATTGCTTTCCTAAGGCTCAACTATTGTTTACCAATGTATATACTATACATTTAAAATATGTATTATTATTTTTTATTTATATAGTGATGAGGTACTTTGCCTACATACATTGTAGTATGCACCTGTGTTACATATGTTCTGGTGTTGAACACGGTGTGGGGAAGGGACCGTCATTGGTGAGCCTGGGTGCAGAGGGTCCATGCTCCCGTTTTTCGTGCTGGATCCATTCCTTCTCTTTCTGTGGAGGTGGGGAAAACAAGTGTTCCTGATGGGGGGAGAAAGGAGGAAGGGCAGTGAGGATGGTGGGAAGGTGTAGGAGGGCCTGGCACGCCTGATATCCGAGCTGGATGAGTTTGGCCCATGCTAACATCCTAGGCATGGGAAGGGGGTTGAGAACTTGATTGCTATCGCAGCCTCTCACACATCAATTTCTTTCTTTCTTTATTTATTTATGGGTAATAAGTGTTACTGCTCTGCATGTAGGTCAGTGCACCCATGTACTCGATGTTGAGAGTCAGAAAGAGTGCATCGGAACTTCCTTGGAATGGGCTAAAGGACAGTTCTTAGCAGCCATGTGAGGTGCTTGGGAATTGAACCCAGGTCCTCTGCAAGAACAGTTGGCACTCTTTACGATGAGCATCTCTCCAGCCCCACATCTAATTTCTTTTTTCTCTCACTACTACTGACACACTTGAACCCAACCTCTCAGTCCTGCAAATGAAGCAGTTTCTTACTTCCCTACATAAAGTCTTGAAGTGGAACTGCTGAGTTGTTGACTGCTCAGTTGGGAAGGGTACTTTGTGTGAACTTGTCCCCAGACCGCTGATGAGCTGATTCCTAAATGGACCTGTGTGTTCCATCTCTTTGCCTCTCCTCAGAGTGTCTTCCCTGCCTTACATGCTCATTTTCCCCTGTTCTGAATTCTAATGTTATTTTTTATTGTGCTGTGAGATTTAATTATTTTCCATTCTCTGAATTACAGCCTCGCCATGTTGCACCATGCGTACCTTTTTGAAGAATAATATTTTTTTTTTTTTTTTTTTTTTTTTTTAATTTTATATAATTTACTATTTGCACTTCGTAGCATCACTATTGTTAGAGCTTTGGTATATGACACTTTCATGCTCACTTAGCCTTCAGGCATGAAAGCTAGACGTCGGCAGCAACTCATCGTTCGGTGTTACCTGCTAGCTCCAATAGTGTGTATGTGTTCCCTTCTTCCCAAATGTAAGCATAAATGCTGCCATAGCAGCTACCAAAGCCTATTTTGATACAGAATTTTGAATGTCATTTTTCTCCTTAGGTTTCTGGTAGTTCATAGTTCCTTACTATGAACATTGAAACAGTTTTTTTTTTGGCTTTCCAGCCTTCAACTTCATCACTAATAGTGCTCTGACTTCCACTTCAATTGCTTTATTATTTGTTCTCTTGCTGGGAGGTAACACCAAGTGCCTGCATACTATAATGGAAACCTGGAGTACACAGTCCCTTCCCTCCAAGCCTCAGACTAGATCTCTGATGTGTTTGCTAAACTTGGCTACCTTGTCTCAGGTCTCTGGAATGAATAAGGGGTTAGAGAACAGGTGAATGTTGAAGACTGATTCTTGAATCTCTGCTCTAAGGATCCCTTTCCCTTGTTTTCTGGAAGGGGGGATTTATGTTAATGGTACATTTTTCAAGATGTACCTCTTCAAGTTGTCGAATCTACCAAAACTTCCTTCCAATGAAAGGATCTTTAAAAACAGCCAAGTAGTTTGAATGGAAACTTATTTTTTTAACTTTATGTATATATTTTATTATTTCTGTGTATGAGTGTATTGCCTGAAATGCATGTAAGTGCACCTGTGTTATGCGACATGCCGGCCCACAGAGGTTCAAGAGAGTGCAATCTGATTCCCGTAGAACTGGAGTTAGGATGGTTGTTAGTGGCCATGTGGGTGATGGCCTCAGTGCTCTTAACTGGCGAGCCCATCTTATGGCCCCTCAATGGCATTTATAAAAATTTTTTTTAAACACCAAGGAATCCTAATTGATGCATGCTTATTTCTAGACCGTACCAACCTTTTCCTGGAACAGTCTTATTGGGATTCTTATCTTCAGCTCTACCTTACATTCTTTCCCAAAGTGTTATACATATAAGTAGAAAGTCTAAAGTAAACTACATGACTTATTTCCTTTTTATTAAGAAAAGCATTACCACTAAGCATTTTCCTCTTTCCCATGCTTTCTGTTTATACCCAGATTTGGGGGATTTGGGGCAGTGCAAAGAGCCTAAGATTTGACTTTCCATCTGGGCTTGACAAAAATCAAAGCTGAGCATGTGATGTTGACCAGTTTATGAAACTTTTTGATCATTCATTTACTTATGCCTAAACTAAAGAAAATAACACCTCCAAGGACTGGGAGGACACACTCGATGGTGCAGTTCCCATGATCACAGGATGATAGGATCTTAAGAGATGTTCTTCCTCCTCCTTCGTCCAAGCTGAGCTTGCTGCCCTCTTCCGAAGCTGGACCTAGGTTAGGAGACTGGACGCAGGGGCCCACAGTGCTGCTGTTACTTTGTCTTCTGACAAATAGGCATACAAATAGGCCAGAGTGACAGGAAGAGGGAAAGCTGACTTGGTATACTAAAGCCAGATGGTGTGTATATGTGGTGTGTTAAGAGCAGTTCTGATTATACTGGTGGGATGACCTTTTATGATGAAATGTCCTTGGCAAGTGTTTCTTTAAGAAGATATTCCAATCACCAGCAGATGCTGTAACACATTTCTTGCTTCTATGCTTACTCCCGTGCGCTGTGTATTTCTGGGTAGTATGTGGAGGTAATTGTCCCACCAACAGCTATGTACTTCCAGGCTCATTTTCCATTCTTCCTTCTTAACTGTTCTTCTTTGAAATGGTCTATTCACTACTGCTGCCAAAGACTGATAGGAGAGTGAACCAATCACTGAGAAGGGGATTCACCTCCCAGAAGTGCTTTTTCCTAGCACCTGAAAGGGTGGTTTTATTTGTGCATTAGTGATAGTTTGATGAAATTCAAAAAGTATGCAGTAGTCTCTACTAATTTCTAACTTGGTTTTGTACAAGAAATCTTGAGACGAAGGGAGATTTAGATTGCAAAGGATCATGGGAATATCTGTGTTAATTGATAATGTGGAAACAGGTGAATAGGTATGACCTTTGCTCCACTGGGGTTTCTTAACCCCAGTGGACAATGTGGATGTGTAGAAAACAGGGAAGATTCACAACGATGATACTGCTTGGGATATAAATATCCCAAGTGTTCACCAAAGAAGCCAGAGTACAGTGCATGCAGTGCTTTGGCCTTGTGTTGAAACTGTGCTCCCAGAGTGACACAGAGTCGGGGGGAAGGTCAGGGTAGAGGAAGAAGTGTTTTCGATCAGAATGACCGTGCAGTCAGGGAGGTGTTCCCTGATATGCTGATTAGATGCTTTCTCTTTTCGTGGTTTACCTTTAATATATTTTTGAAAATCTTTATTATGGAATCTTTCCAGCTGTTTCTAAGAGCTGCATCTATCTCTTCTTCTTCCTTTCTGAACCTCTTCGGATTGATCCTGGTCGACACATTTTTAGGTCTCAGGTACAAAGTTCTCAGAGTGTCCCAAGTTGCAACTGCACTGAAGGAAGTACCGCCTTCAGGAAGGGCCAGGATGTTTGTATCCATTTGCTGATTTGCCAGCAACCTGGGAGTTTGCAGTTCTCAGCTCTCGGGACATCTTTGTCCCAGCCCCCTTGGAAACCACAGAACATCAATCATGGGTGTTTACACCATGGCGCTCAAGTTCAGGCAGTGCTTTGGACAACAAATGTCTCAGGTGGAAACTGCATTCTGATTGTGAAACGGAATCAGAGACTTCATCTCTCCTTGTGAGCGGGAATCCCATTGTTTAGCCTCATGTGACCTCTGACTACCTATGGAAGCTGCTAACGCCCATGACTTCTGAATGATAGGAAGGTGATGACATGGATTTCCCCAAACTTGGAGGGGCATTCCAGAGGGAAACTGGGCAACCCCAATGCTAATTCTTTTTCTGATAAACCGTCAGGATGTGTGGACTGTAGCTTGACAAGTGGTTCAAAAAACTTCATTCCTTTTGTCTGCTAGAGTCCAGGAAACAGATTCAGACCTTACATACTTGATATTATTTTATAAAACGCATACAAAACTTCTCCTTCCGTTGAATTCTAAGGGACACTTGTTTTTACAATTAATTTATCTGTGTTCTGTGGTGTTGCTCCCCCACTGAATCTATACAAGTTCAGGAAGTGTGCAGTGCCCACACAGGCCAGATAGAAGAGGCCTCTGGATTCCCTCGGATGTGGAAGTAAAGACAGTTGTTACCACCATATCGATGCTGGCATCATGAATCTGAGGAACCCGAGTTCCTTTTTCTTCCCCTAATTTTTTTTTAAACTTGTAAAAATTTATTTATTTTCGTATGTGTATGATGTGCTGTTGCATGTAGTTTGTGCACCCGTGTCGTGCAATGTTGCGGAGGTCAGAAAGCGGGTGTCGGGATTCCCCCTTGGAACTGGAGTCTCCTGGATTGGGAGTTGCAGACGTCGTTAGCCACTGCATGTGGGTGTTGCTGGGGATTGAACCCCGGGTCCTTCTGCAAGAGATAGTCGGTGCTCTTAACCACTCTGAGCTAATCTCTCCAGCCCTCTTCACCCTAATTCTTAATCGAATCTTTGTGCATTCACACAGAACATCCAATCTCTATACCCCCTTGTCCATGTTGCACTCCCTCTCAACGCCCCCACTAATGGAATTCATACATTCTGTCCTCTGTGTCAAGTCCCAGTTTGGTCCAGCTAGTGTCTCCAGATCACCATCAGTGCAAGGTAATCACTCAATGGGGTCTAATCAGCCATATCCAAGTCCCTCTTAAGAAGATCACCCTCTTCCTCACCCCACAGTAATCAGCTGCCAATAATTCTTCAACTACGATGGGTTTCGCGGGCTGGCGAGATGATGCTAAGCGAGTTTAAGAGCGAAACGACCGCTCTTAAACGAGGAACCGGTTGATCCCAGCACCCCACATGGCGGCCGAAGCAACCGTCTGAAACTCCAAATTCCAGGAGAACTCCAGTCTAGGGAATGACATGCCTCTTTCTGACCTCGCAGCATTGCACCGGGGACAGGAGATGCAACAGCCCTGCATCCAGACAGTACAGTGCATACACATACAGAAATTAAATAAACATTAATAAATAATAAAAAAATATTTCAAAAAGATTGGGGCTTTCTGCCCCTATTCCATAGTTCTGGCTGAGCTTTCTCTGCCTGAGTTCCACATGGGTCTGGCTGCTGTCACCATTCCTGATAGTTCATATAAGCAACGTCCCAGGAGCCAAGAAGCCATCTGTTATGTATATGGTGGTGCACCCTTCCACGGGCTTTTACAAATCTTTCCACCTCCTCTCCGCATGGTCTCCTGAGCCGTGGGTGGGTGGTAGTTTATCATAGGAGTCCATGTCCAAGGACCCACCCTTGCACACTTCTTATTACTTTACGACTTTGGCCATTTGTGACCTTTTGCGTTCCTGGCCCTCTGTCGCATAAGGAGCTTATTGCAAGAACTGAGAGATGCATTCCTGTTCTCTTCGACCCTGCCTAACTCCAGTTCTTTGCCAGAGCAAAATAGAGAACTCTCAACTGCTGAGCCATCCTCCAGCCTGGTACGTTGTTGCTTCTGAGCACTAGCAATCTGTATGAAAGCAGCGAGAATGTAAACAACAATTTCAAGAGAAAGCCTTGTGAGTTTTTCCAAAACCTATTTCTTGGCATATAAAAATCTTCAATACACCACAGTGATGTGGTTGACTATTTTCAGGAGATTTTGGGGATGTTTGGTCCAATCCAAAGCCCAGATCACGAACACATCGGGTTTTGCCACAGTGTGATATCTTTATAGGTCTCCATGGCCTGGTTGGGTGGAGTATCTAGTATAGGTGCTATGAAACTGAATTTTATCCCATGTAGAGATCTGCATTCTTCATCTTTTTGAAAGTAAGTGTGTTATAGTGGGAAGCCAGAGTTCAGGGTCTGACACCTAGTTCTGGTTCATTGCTGGGGATTGAGGTTATTCTTGAGCCTCAAAAAATATCTATGAAATGAGTCAAACTATACTTGATACAGTGCCAGGCTGGGAATAATACATGCATTAAAATTAACTTTGGCCACAACAAAGCACTATGTAAGTAGTACAGATCACCAGGTCTACAGCTGAGCAAACCAATGGTAAATTCCTAAACAGACTTACAAGAGGTAAACTTTATGGAAAGATCTTGAGTTGGAAGCAACAGAAAGCAGCTCAACCTCAAGGGCGATTTAATATGACAGTCTGGTTTTAGGACATTTATGAAGACTAAGGCAGTTACCATATTACTAAAAACTCATACAGTAAGTGGAAGCGTTCTTGGTGCTGAGTGATAAAGAGGCCAGTGGTGTTATTTCCTGCCAGGTTCCCCACTGTCTGCTGAACTCCTGTTTTACTTGGCTTGACTCTTTATTAGAAATCACCCTCATTTCCTGTTATGAGGAAACTTGGGATGGATTTTCCTTCCGTAGAATGGGGATTATATCTCCTATGGTTTTGTCAGGTTCACAATGCAGTGATGGTTATGACAAAACATCGACATTAAAACATTGCCCAAAACATGTATAAAAATCCTCTAGTATGAGTATTATATGTACTATCCTGTGACTGGGATGATTAAAAAATCTCAAAATTGGTTATTTTCTTCCCTGACTATTCCATTGAGTAGAAGAAGCTTCCCAAAAACTATGGGAGGAAAAGAGGGGTGTGGGAAATATCTAAGAAATTGAAAAAATTTAATATTCTTTATTTGTTGTAAGTGTTTGTTGTTTGTTTGAGACAGGAATTTTCCCTGCAGCCCACTGGGCTGGGATTCGACTAGGTGTAACCAGAGTGAGCCTTATCACATAGAGATCTGTCTTCTCTCTGCCTCTGGTGCTGTAATAAAGCTGTATACCACACTGCCCAGCTTGTCTTTTCACATAAATAATAGTGTGATACACTTTTGAGCAATCTTTCATTTTGTATTAGTGACTTTTCTTATTGAGGTGATAAAAATGTCTGAATAATTTACATAAGTAAAGATTTGTTTTGATCCCATGTACTTACTTGGGCAGAGAACATGGACGAGGTGTGCGTGTGGTGTGTGTGTGTGTGTGTGTGTGTGTGTGTGCGCGTATGCCAGAGGGAGATCCTCAGCTCATGGTGGACAGGAAGCAGACGGTTGGGAGACTAAGGTCTAGGCATAAACCTCAGATTCGTGCTTATTATAATCTTCTTCCTCTAGCAAGCCCTCCTGTTTTAAATTGTCCGGAACTCCCAAACTAGTGCCACCAGCTGGGACCCAGGGCTTCACAGATGAACCTGTAGGGGGCGCTTCCTGTTCAAAGCTGCGCAGCTTCTTTGGGTTGACTGAAAAGAGCAGGTCCCACGTTGGTGTCAGACAGGTACTACCTGAAACTGTGGTAAGCTTATTTTGCTTTGATGCTCAGAACACCTGACTTTGAGAAAGAGATTGCAGCCCTTTATAATAGGGTACTTACCCTCCTTCTGGACAGGCCTGCCCATCTTCTCTGGCACGTACAGGTACCACTAAGTCCATACCAAAAACTTTAAGGTACAGACCAATTATTGGTTATAAAGAAACAGTCACTGGCGCACGCCTTTAATACTCGCACTTGGGAGTTTTGTCAGAGGCAGCGGAATCTTTTGTGGTTTCAAGCCAGCCTGGTCTACAGAGTGAGTCCATACAGCTGGGACTACAACTAGGAGACCTGTCTCAAAAAAAGACAAAAAAAAAAAAAAAAAAGAGTAACTTACTAATGTTTTAAACACTTTCTATTTTCAAGGACTGCTCTAAGCACTTGATAAATATTAGTCCATTTAATGCTCATAAGAAATCTGAGGTAGGTACAATTAGCATAGTTTTGCACATGAAGAAAACTGACCATGTCACCCAGATACTGAATAGTTGTACAAAGAATAAAGTAAAAGTTCCTACTCTCTTATTTGTCACCTTCTCATGAAAGGGCAAGCTGGATGGCTTATAGTGGTTCAGAGCGACTTTAAGCACAGAGCTTGATCTTTTTGAAACATGATAGAATCTAAACATATTAGAGTAGAAACAAAAGGAGAAAGGCTTCAAGTATGAACTGTATAACTTAATCCTCTCTCCAGGGTCTTTTCTTGACAGGGTGCCAACATTGTTACAAAAGGTAGCCGTTTATTTCCTATGGTAATTCTGAAAAACATTCTCCCATGTCCCACAGGTTAGCCTGGAACTTTAGTAGCTGAGTGGCATGACCCTTGAACTTCTGTCTTTTACTGCCTTCCAGCCTCCAGTGTTGAGATTACAGGATGCATACTCTACCAAGGGGGGGGGAGGATTTCACTTATCTTAAGCAACACATGGGCTTGCAGAAATAAGCCCAGTATTCACTTGATCAAACAAAGTCTAAGGCCTGAAGCAATTCCTGGAATTATCTAGTGTAGGTTTTAGTTTTTTTCCCAGCTCATCTATTTAAATTTATTTCATCTTTTCCTCTTTATTTCTTTCTTTTATCATAGACAAACTTTCAAACAACCTAAGCAATACTTTCCTAAAGGAAAAAGTCAAATTTTAAGTGCATGGAATGTGTCTGTGATTAAGCTCAGATTTGTAGATAACTCTCCACAACAGACCAATCTCTTTTATTGAGAGAAAGTTGCTGGTAGCTTGTCTTAATGTATTTGCTTCCCAATTCAGATGGAGTGTCTGAGAACTTTCAGTGTACATTGCCTACTGATGACATTCTTGTACTTGAACACAGGGCAACCATCAAAGCTAGGATTTGTAGTGAAGAAGGTTTTAAAAAACATTCAGTCTTCACCTCCTAAACGTGCGTCTTTAAATTGTTTCATTATTTTTTTTTCATTTGATGCCGTCTTTCTGTTGTTGTTCTTTACTATGCATCCCTCTCCATGAGAAATATTTATATCTGGGTTGTTGGTACTAGCATCCACATATGAGGGACACCATTTGTCGTTTGTTTTTCTGGGACTGTGTTACTTCACTTAACATAATGTCTTCCAGCTCCATCCATTTACCTGCAAAGTTCATGATGTTGTCCCTCTTTACTGCTGCATAGAACTCCATTGTATACATGTACCACATTTTCTCTATCCACTCGTCAGTTGAGGGGCACCTGGGCTGGTTCCAGCTTTTTGCTATTGTGAACAGAGCTGCAGTAAACATAGCTGTGCATGTATCTTTGCAAAAAAAAACCCTGAAAGATGCAGGACAGTTATGGCAGAATACATGATCTGGGATGGGGTGGGGGTGGGGGGAAGGGAAAGGGAAATATGCCTGATCTGAATTGGAAAATGATGTACGAAATGCACAAACCATCAATAAAAATTAAATTAAAAAATGTTTCATTATTAAGCAATAATTAGAATAAATTCTGATTATTAGAATAAATTCTAATTATTGCTTAGTAATGAACCATTTATGAATGAATTGATTAAATCCACTGCATTGCTTAAATTGCAACACCAATTTGAATTTATCTAAAATATTAAAGGTATATTTAAATATTTGTATTTAATAATTTATATAAGCACATATACTTTAACATGCACATCAGTGTTCTGTTACCTGCTATGATGGATGCATGTGGAAAATCCTCTTTCTGAATAGCAGGTTCCAGGTCCACAGAGTTGGTGCCTTCCAAGGAGTTGGGGAGAGGATGGGGACTCCTCACCTCCCCAGGCTCTGACATCCCTCTCTAAGCCCTTCCAGCTGCCCTACTTAATAGGCTAAGACTGAGTCAATTATGAATGAAAAGGAGTGGTCAGTCTACAAACTTAAAAAAATATGACAACTATCATCTTCCACATCGTTTCCTCGGACAGCCCATGCAAAGACTCTGGGCGCAGGGTGACTTTTGATCACCACTGTGACATGTTTTAGTTGGGTGACTTCTGGCAACTATTATGGCTTCCCAAAGAGTTCAGTTCCAAGCATCCTCCTTCCTGCTCTTCCCCTTTTCTACAGAACCAGAAGATCAGACGTACATTTTCAATGTTACATAAAGGGACAAGTGAAACATATAAATTAACAAACAAAAACATTTCAGGACAAAGTGAGATCAGAGATGGATAAGGTGAGTGGGAAATGAGACTCTAATATGTGAGCCTGTAGAGGCCAGGAAAGGGCAACAGATCCCCTGGAGCTCGACTTACAGGCAGTTGTGAGCCATGCAAGCCAGGCCCTGAGAACCCAGCTCCTGTCCTCTGCAAGAGCACGGCGTGCTGCTTAGCTGATGATCAATCTCTCCAGCCCCCTTTTTTTGATTCTTTTGCTTGGTCTATAACCTCATAAGCTTTAGGAACATGAGAAATAGTTTTCTAATATTTGTACTGTGGGGCTCCTTTGTCGGTTGCCACAGAGCCTGTGTTCCACAGATCTAATGAAGATATGGCCTTCAATACCATTTTGATATGTATATTTGCATTTTAGTGTTTTGTTCTTGGAATGGCATATTGAAAATTTGACTTCTACACATTGACTAAAACTCTTCAAAGCTTCCTCATTTGCCCATGATAAAATCAGATAGTTTTTGGAACGGGGTAATAAGATCTTCCATGTTCTTAGTTGTCCCCTTCTGTGATTCCTTCCTTCATAATTCATGCCCTGAAATGATGCATTACTTGAAGTTGCTTACACACTGCAAGCCATTTCATGCTTCAGGGAATTAGCATGCTAAATACACCTGTTCATCCTTTTTTGTCTGGTTAATGTCTACTTTTCCTTCAAGATTCAGATGCTTTTGTTTCAAGACACAGAAGAGTTCCAATTTTTCTGTGTTCACATTCTGTCCTGTGCATACTCCCATCGTTGATGCATCACATCGATCAATTAATCAGAATATATACTTTTGACATTCTGTGTGCCTGACCATCACTCTATGTGCTGGGAATACTACACTGACCAAATTGGGTAGCCTTGTTTACGGAGACTTGTGTTAGAAATTATTTATACCCTTTTAGGTGGCAACTATGAAAAGTACTATAAAATAGAGGAGTCTGGAGATCATGCATAGTCAATAAGGTCACAGGGAGATTTTATGAAGGAAGTGACGTGTAAGCTACAGTGAAGGGCAGAGCTAGGTAAAAGCTGACAAGAATGATTTTCAAATGTTTGGTTTATACATCTGTGGCCTCATTCAGATCTCATGTCATATGAAGTTGCATACTGGACGTGATTGGTTATTATTATATTCTCTGAACCTAGTGCATTACATAGAACATTTATCAATGTCTGTTGAGCACTGAGCCATTGAATGGCTGCTCAATGCACAGGTTCTTGTCAGTGAGTACCACAAACCCCAGCTGTTTGCAGGCACTGCCACAAGGGAGGAGGAATTCCCGTCATTTCTTCCCTTCCTATAGCCCTGCTGGGCTTCCTTTTTTCAAACCTTGGCATTCTCCCTCCATTCTTACTACATTAGGTTTCTCAGAAGTTGTTCCAAACTCTTCCCACAATTACTGCGGACAACAATGAATAGTCTGCAATTTTCAAGGGTTCGGTATCTTTCATTCCCTAAAACAGCTGTATAATGACCTTTTGGCACTCAACTGTGGTGTGATGGAAACTGGGGGTTCAATCTGAGAATCAAGTGCCTTGGCTCCCTGGATTTGAAAAAAAACCCCTTAATTTATTTTCCTGAATATTCATGTGCAAAGAATGGAAAGTTATATTTTTCCAAGTTGCTGTCAAGGTCAGGCTGAGAGCCTGTCTTTTCAGCACAATGAAACATGCCTATCCCACCCAGAGAAAGATTTAGTATGGTCAGGGTTACTGGGGTGGGTGTGGGGGGAGGAAGAAGTGAATGAGCCTGCCAATCTCAGTTCAGAATCTATGCTATATTTCACAGGGTCCTCAAAGTGTGAGTTAGCAGTAGGGTGAATATTTCCTAGTCCTCGAAAAGGAGTCAAAAGCTTTAGCAAAATGTTTTTTGAGAATTTTGTACATAAGATGGTATTTGTATTATTTCCATCCTTCCCAGTTCCCCTCCCCTTCCTCCCATGGCCCATCAACTTCTTATTCTTTGACTATTATTCATATATATATATATATATATATATATATATATATATATATATATGAATATATGCTGAGTCCATTTAATGGTGGTCCTGTGTAGATGTATTTAGGGCTGGTCACTGGGTTTTATCTAAAACATTGATGAGTTTCTATTCTTTTTTTTAAAATTTATTTTTGTATGTGTATGAATGTACTGTCTGCATGTAGGTTTGTGCACCCGTGTTGTGCAATGCTGCGGAGGTCAGAAGAGTGTCTCAGATTCCCCTGGAACTGAAGTTCTCCTGGAATTGGAGTTACAGATGGTTCTTAGCCACCATGTGGGTGCTGGGAACCGAACCTGGGTCCTCTGCAAGAGCTCTCATTGCTCTCAACCGCTAGGCTATCTCTCCAGCCCCCGAGTTTCTATTCTTAAACAGAGGTAGCACCAAATACAAAAGAACTCAGGCATCCCATTAATATTGAAGGAGCAGTTTATTTTAAACAACAAAAGCATAATGATTTAATATAAGTTCTTATTTATTTCTATCCTGATTTTAGATACACATTAGTCAATTTCTTTTGGTTAATACCCAAAGAAAATATACAATCTGTGCTTATTATCTTCTCACACAACCTTTTTGTAGCTTTGAACAGAGTCCTCACCTGAAAATAAGAATTTTTTGTAACTCTATTTGCAGTTACTTTTCTTGCTTTTGTGATAAAATATTCTGACAAAAGTAATCTAAGGGCTTATTTTGGCTTACAGTTTGATGTTACGGTTGATCTTGTTGGGGAACTCACATTGCCAGGAGCTTAAAAAAGAGGCGGCTGGTCACATTGTACCCACAGTCAAGTAACAGAGGCTGTAGGATGCTTGTACTCACTCTTTTTCTCTTTTTTTGTACAGTTCAGGATCCCAGTCCAGAGAATAGTGCAATCTGTAGCGAGCGTATTAGCCTCAGTTAGCCTAACAAGGCAATTCATCACAAATGTTCCCAGTAGCCCATCTCCCAGGTGATTCTAGATCTCATCAAGTTGATAGTTGAGACTGAGAAAAAGACCTTATGTAGTCCTTTTTATCTTAGTTCCTAAACTAAATATTTTGTAAGTTGTTTAAAAACTGAAATGTCATTTTGAGCATGTATTTCTGATGTCTTAAATAACTTCCCAACTTGTTTTATGAAGCTGACAGGAAGCATCTGGGTTGAAGCTATGGAGAGCTACCAACACTTCTGGAGAAATAAGTACCATGACCTGCACATTTTGGAATAATAATAATAATAATAATAATAATAATTTCCAATTGCACCAAATCTCGATTGTTTCTCTGTAGGAATAAAAAGGCCCAAACCTTCCCACCTGCAAAGTCTAGTGTTTTACATTGGAAAACTATTGTGATTTCTGGGTGGGTCACACAAAGCGATGAGACCACAGTAAGATTCAAGGAACTAAGTAATCATTGCAATGGAAACTGCAATACTGCCGATTTCCTGCGCTGTCATTAAGGGTTTTAGCATTTTGGCTCTCTGTGACTTCTCTACTTGTATTTTTATTTCGAGATAGTCTATGAAACTCATCTGACCTCAGATTCACTGTATAGCCCAGGCTTACCTTGAACTTCTCATCTCCTGCTCCAAACTCCTGAGTTCTGTGACTACAGGCATGAGCCACTAATCCTAGCTGTTTCTCCACTCTGGATATGGAAATTATAGGTACAGAGGCAAGAAAAAGTTTCATCATACCAAAAGTAGAAATATGAAGTGTTGAAATTATTGAGACAGAACAGATCTAAGCTCTTTTTAATTAATACATGTCAGTATGAAAGAAATGTGACCATTAATAACAAAATAATAGAGCTGAAGAGTTTATTTGGAAAGAGGTGGCAGAGCAAGCATTGTTTTGTGAAATGGACTAATTGAGGACATGCGCTTGTTCCAATGAAGTCTGCTCAGAACATCTTTCAAAGTTCCTGTCTGCATAGGAGATTTAGTGACTCTGACACTTTATTGAATTTAATCTTTAATGATGATTATCGCCTTTCTCCTACATATTAAATGACCCATGAAGGAGGCAGTGAAAGCAAGTTTTCCAGTTCCAGCTGTTAGTTTCTCCACAGTGTGTTGCCTTTATTCATGCAATTGTGTTGAACCCCAGTCCATGTTATTTAACTTTTCAACGAGATGACATAAAGCAGGAATGTATGGAAAACTCAAACTTTATTACTCAGGTTGGAATAGAATGTATATGACTGATTGAACATCTGAGAAAAACAAGGCTCGAATAATGAATTTTTCCATGACTAATGACCAGAGGAAATTCCATACCGGTCACATCCTGGTCCATTCGCGCATGCGGCCTCTGCTGTTTATCCTCACCTCTCCACCTCCATCACTTCCTTCAGCCGATTAAAGTGCACATTCCCTAAAGTTGAGTGTATTCACACATATCCATACAGGTACACACACACATGCACACACACACACACACACACACACACACATATATATATATATATATATATATATTATACATACATACATACACACAAACATGTACAACTACATATACATGCATATATGTACAAGATAAGGTCTATAAAGAAGCTCATGTCTGTTAAATGCCATATTTTGATGTAAAAGGTAATTATCCTGATGGAACTATGCAACTTTAAAGGTGAATTACCATTAAAAAAGGAAGGGGGTGGGGCTGGAGAGATGGCCTAGCGGTTAAGAGCACTGACTGTTCTTGCAGAGGACTAGGGTTCGATCCATGGCACCCACATGGCAGCTGAGAACTGTCTGTAACTCCAATTCCAGGAGAACTCCAGTTCCAGGGGAATCTGACACCCTCTTCTGACCTCCGCGGCATTGCACAACACGAGTGCACAAACCTACATGCAGACAGTACATTCATACACATAAATAAATCAATATAAAAAAATAAAAAATATGTAACCTATAAAAAAGGGAAGGGGCAAGGATTTTAGAATAACAAAAAGCGGGACAAACAAGAAAAGCACCATTAACATGTGAAAGACCTATGCTCTCACTCACTAACAGTTTTTCAAGCCAGTTTCTGTAATTGCAGTTTGCATATGGTTGTATACTGTTGACAACTTTACTCCTTTAAAATTTGTTATTTTTATTAATTTATGCATATTGCCTGCATGCATGTAAATGCACCAGTGACCTGCAGAGGTCAGAAGAGGGCGTTGGACCCCCTGGAACTGGAGTTAAGGACAGTTGTTAGCTGCCATGTGTCTGCTGGGAACTGAACCCAGGTCCTATGCAAGAGCAGCCAATGCTCTTAACCGTTGAGCCATCTCTCCATCCCCTCCTTTAAAAATTTTAAAAATATATTTTTAATTATTATCGATTTATGTATATAAGTGTGCTACATGCATTCAGGCAATACACATGTAATGCCTATGGAGGTCAGAAGAGGGCGTCAGAACCCCTGGAACTGGAGTTACAGATAGTTGTTAGCTACCATGTGGGCACTGGGAACTGAACTGAGGTCCTCTGAAAGAGCAACAATTGTTCCTAATCACTGAGTCATCTCTCTAGCCCTAATTCCTTTTATAAAATATTTATTTTTAAAAACTATTAAAAAATAATGTGTGCATTCATGTGTCTGTGTGTAAGTTCATGTGTGAGTTCAGGTAGCTTTAGAGTCCAGAAGAGGAGGTCAGATCCCTTGAAAGCTGGAAGAATTACAGTTGATTGTGAGCTGTTCAGTGTGGGTGCTGGCAACTGAACTTGGGTCCTCTCCAAGAGCAGAATATACTCAGCTTCCGAGCCATCCCTCCATCTCCAGACAATTTCATTCTGTTAAAAATTATTTTAACACACTCTATTTAAAAAATACAAAGTTTTGAATAGGTTTCCATGGGTTTGAAGCAGATGGGACACTGTCTACCCTGTGCGGCTCCATTTCTTTCTTTCTTTCCTTCTTTCTTTCTTTCTTTCTTTCTTTCTTTCCTTTCTTTCTTTCTTTTTCTTTCTTTCTTTCTTTCTTTCTTTCTTTCTTTCTTTCTTTCTTTCTTTCTTTCTTTCTTTCTTTCTTTCTTCTTCCTTTCTTCCTTTCTTTCTGGAGAGGGTCTTTTTGAGACAGGGTCTCCCTGTAGCCCCAGCTGTCCTGGAACTCACTCTGTTCAAGGCTGGCCTTGAACTCACAAAGATCTGCCTGCCTATGCCTCCCAAGTGCTAGGATTAAAGGCGTGCACCATCATGCCCGACAGCAGCAGCTCCATTTCTGATGAAGGGTACTCACATGGCAAGCTCACATTTGCATAATTGGTAAAGTAAAAAGATAACTTTTTTCCAACATATCTTTAAGAGTTTCTATCAAGCACAGTTTAAAATCATGGGATGTTGATGGTGGGCTGTGCTGTGTGTCTCCTGTGTCTCACCATATTTGGATCTCCACTTTATCCTTTGTTTACAGCATGCTAAGAGAAAAATACCAGTCAGTGTCACCTCGAGAAAAGGCTCAGAAGCAGGGACAGCAGGAGATGGTCAGGGCTGGAGGTGCTGTCCATGCTCTGTCACATTCTCCTCAGAGTGGTAGCTATGACAGGATTCCTGTTGCCTTCTGATCTTCAAAGCCTTGAACATTCACACTTGAAGGATTAATTCTACCTCTGGGCACTGTGGTGATGGGAGTTGTGGACTCCCAGACGTGGCATCTGTCCACCACCACCACGAAGAGATCGCGGCTTAGGATTTGCTGGATGACAAAGGACTTGGAATAGTTTTCCCGAGCAGTGTTCCCTGTGGTCCCCTTGATGGTGTCTTCAGAAACAAGGGCAGGCTATTCAGTAGCACAAGTTACCAGGATCTGTTTCAATTTCTTGGGGGCACTGTCCCTGCTCTGTTGACTCTGCACGTGGTGTGTTAGGCATAAGGGGTGATTATCTCTTAGACAGCTAGAGACAGGGCACACTGGACTGCAATCTGACCATTAACAGAAGGTCCCTTTCTCCTGCCGTACTGTCCATCACCACGACATCCCACTGCGGCCTCTCCCTACCATATGTTGTGGTTTCTCCCGGCGCACAAACATGGCAACCTGAAAGTTTACCTGAGGCAAACCCTTGCAAAAAAATTTTATTTATTTCTGTATATGTATGAATGTACTGTCTGCACGCAAGTTTGTGCACCCATGTCGTGCAACAACTTTATTCTTAACAGATGAGTTCAAACTTGGGGGCCTGGAAATGATAGCAAGATAGTATAACAACCAGCATACATTCTCTGCTCTGGATATGGATGCCTGATAAACAAGAATCAATCTAAATTCAGTTGTGCTCATTGCTAGGCCAGCTTTCTGTTATTTATGGAGTAATTCTCCCTATGTAATTGTACCCACATCACGTACCTGGGATACTAAAAAAACATTGCAAATTCTCAATCTGCCCAGGTATTAGAGCTAATAACAGTCCCCTGTTCTGCATGGGAAGCTTCTCTATGGAAGATACCAGTTTGAGAAGAATACTGCAAAGAGTCTTTCTACCCCCTCACTGCATTCACCGTATTAGGAAGTCTCACTCACAACATCACTCATGGGACCAGTGATGTGAATTTATAGGATACGTGGAAAAGAATGGTTCTCCCAGGCACATGGCCTATGTTGAGCACATAGTGAAGCATGGAGTCCCACCTGTGAGGGTGATCCTGACCTCAGTAGCTCTACCTGAGAGAGAGGGCCTCCTTCAGACACTGAATAAGACAGGCCTCAATTGCTCAAAGATGGCTAAAAGAGATCTGGTTTCTCCATATTGTTGTCTTTGTCTTTGCGTATTAAGCAGCAATACTTGGATGAATTAAGGCAGCGGAAGGAGAGTATTGCACTGTGGTCCTTTGTCAGTTACTCTCTCACATAGATTTCTCTGCTGTATCTTGCTATGGACTTATTTTATTTTTAATTGAGTCCCTCCATTAAAAGTCCATTTCCTGGGGCTGGAGAGATGGCTCAGCGGTTAAGAGCACTTAACTGACTGCTCTTGCAGAGGACCGGGGTTCGATTCCCAGCACCCACATGGCAGCTAAGAACTGTCTTTAATTCCAGTTCCAGGGGAATCCGACACCCTCTTCTGACCTCGGCATTGCACAACAGGGGTGTACCAACCTACGTGCAGAGAGTACGTTCATACACATAAATAAATAAATAAATAAATAAATAAATAAGTAAATAAATATTTTTTAAAAAGTCCATTTCACAGGAAGGCATCTTTGATCCACAAGCACAGTAGAGACAGTGGCTTCTGCATGTGACTGGAATTTACCTTTGATTACTTACTTTGACTAGTACAGTTTCAAGAATCTATAAGTACAATTTGAAAAGAAGTAGTCCAATCCTCTCAGAGAGCAGTGCAGACTTAGAGATCACCTCTACATCATGAAATGTTTCCTTCTAAATGGGATTCAATTGACTTGAAGGAAAAAAGGTTGACAGGGCTTAAGAACTTGGCTTGGGAGGTGTACACAGTGTGAAGCATCCAGGGAACCAGTGTTTCCAAATCTGGGCTGCTGTATCATAGGGCACTTATGCAGTAAGGGAAGGGTCATCTCTTCTTTAGAGGAACCTGTGAAGTCTCGGAGAGTGGAGCCGGAGGTTGTTGTGGTTTCATTTGCTGATCTTGTTACTCACTGAACCATGCTTGGACCAGCTAATACCAAGAGCCTGGGGAGGAGCAGATCAGGGTGTGTTAAGGAGGGTTCAGAGGGAACTTGGTCCTGAGTTTAGGCTCATTTTGCTGGGAGGCAGCAAGATCTTATTACCTGCACTGAGGTTGGTATGAAGCCCCTGATGATGAAGAGAAATTGAAGCTTGTGGACAGTCCCTTGGAGTTAAAATAGAAGAGCATTTACTTCCTCCTTGAATAACATATACAATCTTTTTGCGATCACTCTAAATTGGGACAAAAGAACAAGGATTTGTGACTGATACATTAAAAAAAGAAGTTACTGTTATCAAAACTTCAAAAAGTTATATCCTAATTTGGATAATGTTGTTTCCAGTTCTATTCTCTTTTTTCTTTTTTTTTAATTTTCTTTTTTTTTAATTTATTTATGTGTATGAATGTATTGTTTTGCGTGTAGGTCTGTGCACCCGTGTTGTGCAATGCCGCGGAGGTCAGAAGAGGGTCTCGGAATCCCCCTGGAACTGGAGTTCTCCTGGAATTGGAGTTACAGACGGTTCTCAGCCGCCATGTGGGTGCTGGCGCTCTTAACCGCTAGGCCATCTCTCCAGCCCCCCAGTTCTATTCTTAAATGTTACAGTAAATATGTACAGAATTGAATGGTCTTCATTCATGATTGAATGAAGGAAGAAAGCACTGGAAAACTGAGTTCTCTAAATGCATTTGAAGGGCAAAGAAGGAGGGGACTCCTGATGTGGACAGGTCCTCCCGGAACATGGTGCCCCAGGCAAAACAGCTTTCCAAGAAATGCTTTTTGGACCCATAACTGAGTGGAGAACAGACCTCTGTTTGGGGTGGATCTGTCCTTGAGAGATGGCCTCTGCAGAGGCCAACCATAGCCAAGAGGAATTCAGAGTGACAGAACCAGGCTAGTTCATTCACTTCTGCAACTCACATTTATTGAGACTTTTCTTAGCAGTGAGTGTAAAGAGCTGAGCACACAGAAAGAATTCTCTCTCCGCATCCATGTGCACTCTAGTGAAGCAGATAAGTCACATGGAAGAGGAACCAAATACAAAGCTGAATGTGGAGATAAGGAGTCATTAGACAGGGGGACACCTCATATTAAGAAAGGAAGATGGGGATTCTTAGAGATCAGAATCCAGGGGTGGGGTTGGGGTTGGAAGCAAAACAGGCATCGGAGAGAGAAAAGGATCAGAGACAGGGCATTTCTGGCAGGAGAGAGAGTAATGGAGAGCTTCAGTGCCAGGTCTGGGGTTGGCATGTTCTAACCTTCACCGTGCGGCGAAGTGCTGGAGGAAGTTGGTGCAGGACCTGAAGAGAGGCAGGGGAGGGCCAGTGACAATGCACAGGCAAGAAGTCCCTGTGCCAGCAGAAATGCCGGGCCCTTTGTCAGAAGCAGTAAAGACAACCGGGTTTTAATGTTACAAATTAGAAACCTGTTTCTTCAGTCTCTTTACTGTGGTGGTTTTATTTTGCTGTTTGGGGCCCACCCGTGTCTGAGCATACACACTCAAGGCTTCAGGAGATACTGCTCTGCTACTTCCTGTCACCACTGGACATCAACGGGCTCTACCTTGCCTGGGGAGTGTGGGCAGTGGGAAATGGGAGCACCTCCCTCCTGGTCCCCCGACCCCAGCACCCACAGTGGGAGAAAACTGGTGTCCAAATGATTTCAATCGTTCTTTGGGGGACAGGCTCAATACTGAGATTAGGGGAGTGAGAGGTTGGCTTTGCTCCCAGTCACTTACCAAAGTGCTGTGGTCGCCAGCCTAGTGTGGACCATCCTTGGGGGCAACGCATCAGCTGGCAGTTGTCAGAGGCAGGGAGGAAAAGCGTGGGTGGGATCTGAGATGCCAAGAAACAGGGAAAAAGTAGCCAAATCCATTTGGGGAAGGCAAAGAATGGTGGAAGAAGGATCGCACATAGCTGAGGCCCCAGCCCTGAACACATGGGGCCTTGTCCCTTTGGATTTCGTTTCCAAAACTCAGATTCAAAGAGGCCTTGTGAGAACATTTTCCTAAATTAAGAATTTCAAGAGCTCCACTGCAGAGCATTAAATCCTAGCAAAGGAATCTTTTGAGTCCAGCACTCCGAGTGGCCGCACTGATTGGGTGCCCATGCAGCTGGTCCCTCCTAAGGTCCTGGATGGACACTTGGCTCTTTTCTAAATGAGACTTTTTGGCTGGACCTGGGTGGAGGGGAAAGTGACAGAGGAGGTAATCCTAGTAATGCTTCAGAGGTTGCTTCACAGCTCTGTGAAGCGAGAAAGGCACAGGGGGGGAGGAGGAAGAGGGTGTCTTGACTTAGCTGAGTGTTGAAGGCAGGCAGAAGCAGTTATTTTAGATATGGTTTGAAGGAGTGACTTCTAAGTTTATCTTAAGACAGCTTTTCTGGATCTGTTTGACATCAGGGAGTGCTTATTGTATACCTGAAGACAGGAACCAGTCAGAAACACTTCCACATGAGCCTACATGATGGGACAGAATCATATAATTCCAGATTAAGAAACAGGAAGAAATGCCAGATTACAAGCAAGATAATTATTTTAAAATAACTGACTTCGGTGACTGTAAGTATACAGATATTGTTACATAACTAAAACCTTGCTATGAAAATAAGTGTATTTTGCAAAAGAAACTCTCTTGATCCAAGTTCTAAAGGCTTGGAGAGAAAATACTTTTGCTGGGTGCTCACCAGAATAGGTGGTACTTGGTTCCTCAACCTGATGGGACCTCAGAGAGCTGGGGTGGGAAGCATTCACTCATTAATTTGGGCTTGAGAAATCCTCAGCCTCAAGCCACAACTCCATCCTAGGTTTCTTTGGGTCCCAAGGGCACTTCTAAGATGCTGAGCACCTGTCAGTAAAGATGCTGCTCCAAAAAGCCGAGGTCACACTTCTGTCAGTTCCCAGCTGCTCCTCAGAGCCCTCCCTTCTGACTCTGCTAAGTGGCTACCTTTGGTTGTATGGTTGTGTTCTCTTTTCCCTCAAGCTGAAAAGGACCCAGAAAGAAGAAAGTTTTTTTTTTTTCCTGAGACATGACAATAAGTTTGGAAGTGCATCTCCAAATATAGTTATTTAATTTTCTAATAGTTACATTTTAATTGGTTATTTAAAAATCTTTGATTTTCTTTTTACACACATGCAACTCTACTGTTAAAATATAAATCTCTAAATGTGCTTCGGAGTTAACCTATAGTTTATTTTCAGATTTTGTAACTTTGATTTATGTGTGGAGTATATGTATGCATATTTTGGAATAATATGAAATCAAATGGGAACAAAAAAAAAGAGAGAGAAAAACCTATTCAAAGAACTGACCAAAACAGTAAACTTGTGCACTGAAAAAGTTATAAAAGACTGAGAAAAAATGCAAGACAGGACTTGTGTATGACAGAATCCATGAGCTCTGGTGGGGAGTGGGTGGGGCATGAGGGGTGGGCATGGATGGGGGACTGAGTCTAAATTTGATTAAGAAATGTTGTAGGAAATTTGCTCAATTAAAAAAAGGTTTTAATAAAAAAAAGAAAAAATCTTTGATTTACTTATTTTTATGTGCCTTGGGGGCACCTGTGTGCTCATGTCATACAGTACCCCTGGAGGCCAGAAGAGGGCACCAGATCTCCTGGATCTGGAGTTAGGGAAGGTTGTTAGCTGCTCTGTGGGTGTTTGGAACTGAACGCAGGTCTTCTGCAAGAGCAGCCAGTGCTGCTGAACCATCTCTCCAGCCCCTGGTTAATTATTTTGACATATGGGGTATCTTAGTCACTTGTGGAGAAGTAGATGGAAATAATAGATATTGGAATGAGTTTTATTTGCTTTTCAAAAATCCTACATAGTTGAAGTTACAGCATAACATCCAATGAGAAAAATGAGCTACATTTCTAGAAGGGGAAATGAAGGGCATGGGTGAGGAGAACTGTTCTAGAGTCTGTATACTTTGGTTTGTTCACTGAAAGTTCAGAACTACTAAACTGAAAAAAATGTGCTTTCCACTCCCAAGTCATCTGTGCTGCTTAGATACAAGAGCAGCCTTGTGTTGAGAAACAGATGCTTTCTACACGTGTTTCTTCTCTTTGCAAGAAAACGGAGGTGGTACAAGACTCTAACCCCCCCACATCCAGGGCTGTGATCTGCCCAGTCCTGAATTCATCATTTTCAAACTTCTCTTCAGGGGGTGTAAATTAGGACTGCAGATGTAAAATCTCAGGTTTTGTGCATTAGGTCTTTTCAAAACTTGACTTTATTGCCTTAATATTTCTTCCTACGGTGTGTTAGAATAATGAGAGTCAGTGTGGTTTCAACATAGCTGCTGGTTTTCCTTGCGATGCCCTGAAGGAATGGCGTCTTGGGAGCTGCCTGTGGTCTGTGGCCACAGGCAGAACTGTACAAAGTGGCACATTGTCCCCTATGCAGATAAATCCATGCTCAGGACTTGCTCTGTCAGTTCTGGGAGCTCAGAGACGTGTTTGGCATCACAGCCGGTAGCTTTCTACTGCTCAGGCATGTTTCCATGGCAAAAGAGCTGAGCCGTTAATTGCAACGGTGTTGGTAAAGTGTCTGCTTGTTATCAATATTTTGATTAATGTAAAAAGTTGCATTGAATTATTTTGTACCTTTGCAAGGAAATGTCTACTGGTTATTTTAATGTAGAAAAGTTAACATATCCAAGAGTAACCATTGTGACTTGTGCTATTAATTAAATACAAGTTCTATCATTAAAAAGATGAATTTGGGGGCTGGAGAGATGGCCTAGTGGTTAAGAGCACTGACTGCTCTTGCAGAGGACCTGGATTCAATCCCCAGCACCCACATAGAGGCTGAGAACCATTTTTAACTCCAGTTCCAGGGGAATCTGACACCCTCTTCTGACCTCCATGGTATTACACAACATGGGTGCACAAACCTACATGCAGACAGTACACTCATACACATAGAAAATAAATAAAATTAAAAAAATATGAATTTGGGGCTGAGGATGCAGCTCAGTGGCATAGTCCTTGTTTAGCATGCAGAAATCCCTGAGTTTGGACAGATTTTTGAATACAAGTATGAAAATCTCAGAAGACAGTTTTTGGTAATGCTATACTTTCACTGTGTTTTACATTGACACCAGAATATAGATTTCACTAGCTGCTAGGAGCAACCTCTTTGAAGGTAGAATCCCACTTCTTTGTCAGCATAAAGATTACAGGGCATGGTCATGTAGTAAGACTGCCCCCCCCCCCTCTTCTGGGGGAATGCAAATTGGTGGAACTGCCCTGGACTCTCGTTTCTGCTAGTGATGCCATCCTCTGCTAGCAGAGGGACGGGAATACTGGGACCTTTTTAGTCTCTGAGGATTCATACAGGAAACACAGATTCTCTCCAGAAGTGGACTATGAGGCCCTTGTTGCTATGGGGAGAGGGTGGTATCAGGCCCTCATGTCTCAGTACTACTCTCTTTTCATGTCTTCTCTACCCTAGGGATATTTATATCAAGTCTAGAGCAAGGAAACAAGTTCTATATTGTCTTGCATGACTTCAGAAAATAAATCCATTCAGTATGTGTTCCGTGCTAAGGATTTCAAAGTCTACTTTGAGACTTAAAAGCTGAAAACTGACTCATTTGTTCCAGTATTGTTGCGATGTTTCTGGCAAAGTGGCATGTAAAAGGTGTGTAATGTGGCACTGAGAAAATGCAAAGAAGGCAGAGCACACGGTACAGTAGTCTCATGCTGCCCCTTTAGACATCCAGTACACACCTGTACTTCTAGAACATAGGATGCAGCTGGACAGATTCCACATGCACCTGTACAAATAATGACTCCAGCCTCACCTCTCTCCATACGGTTGGATTTCATGTGATTATAGATTTTCTAGAGCTTGGAAAAGCAAAAGCTTAGACTTTATCTAGTTAATGCTTTTTTCCCCTCCTGTTCTTTCCCTTTGTCAGCACATAAGCAATGTAGACTACAGTGTGTAAATAGCTTGCGCATAGCACATCCATATAGCTACTTAAGCGATGTAGACTATAATGTGTAAATAACTTGCACATAGCCACATCCATAATCTACTTTAGATACAGAACCTTAAACTTCTGTTCTTGGGCACTCTTGAATAAATTCTTGGTGGATTAAAAGTTACAATGAAAGATTTTCCCACCTTTCGTATCAAATATCGTGGCTTCCTACCTTGGGAGGAATGCCAAGATGGGAGGCAAATGGATGACTTTACAAAAGGTTTACAAGTAAAGATTCTCCAAGCCTGTGGAATGGCCTAGGTAAAGAATGTTGAGAGATGAGAAGGACATTGCTTGGGATCAATTAAAAGATGCTTTATTTATTTATTTATTTATTTATTTATTTATTTATTTATTTATTTGAGACAGGGTCTCCCTCCAGCCCCAGCTGGCCTGGAACTCACAGGGATCTACCTGCCTCTGCCTCCTGAGCACTTGGATTAAAGGTATGTGCCACCATGCCTTGCTTAAAGACTGTTCTTAGCTGCCATGTAGGTGCTGGGAATCGAACCTGGGTCCTTTGCAAGAGCAATCTGTGTTCTTAACTGCTAAGCTATCTCTCCAGCTCCAAAAGATGCTTTAAAAGAGCTATATGGGTGGGTGAAGTTTAATATAGGAGTCCTGTCCCAGGACTCATACTCTGTTGTCTCTTAGTTGTTATGCTTTCACCAGTTGTGGCTTTTTGTGTTAATCTCTCTCTGTTGCATGAGGGAGCTTCACTGATGAGAGTCGAGAGATGCATTAATATTCTCTTTACCCTTTGTTCTACCATGTTTTGAGCCTTAGGTATAGAGGTTTCATTTTAAGAGGTGTCACTTAGAGATCAGGGACCATTGCAGAAGGGGCGGGGGGCAGAAAGACTGCAAGAACCAGGGAAGGAGGTGCATGACCATCAGGAAGCAGAGTCTTATAGGCACCTGGGACCTTGCTCACATGAACTTAGAGCAATGGTGACAGCATGCACAAGATCCACGAGACCTCAAACCAGACAAAACCCAGTACAGAACTAGGGAAATAGGCAGAAAGCCACAACTTTGGCGAGGACAGCTCACCAAACAGGCTCACACCAAGGGATGTCTGGGTACACAGACTTGACTCATTAGGCCTTAACATAGACGACAACATTCATGAAGTCCTATGGGTAGACTATGAAGCAGATGCACAGAGGGAAGAGGGGCTAAGAATGATTAAGATACAGTGTATGAAATCCACAAAAATTCAGTAAAATATATTAAAAATAAAAAAGAGCCAGCCTGTGGAAACTCTAAGGGCTATGGGCTACCTTAAACCTCAAGTCACAACCACACTTTCCTTTTTAGAAAAAATTTGCAAATATATTGAGATGGTTTTCTGAGACCTCTGAAACTCAGCCTGTAGATCCATTCTAAGACCCCTACTACACAGTGAAGTCCATTACTTGAGATGGTAGGTAATGTCTGGAAGGTTGCTATCTCCAGAGAACCACTCTGACAACTGTGGGAGAAGGAATAAATAGACAGAGGTTGGTGCAAGGGTCATCTCAGAAGGGAGCAGAGATTTTTGCATTTTAAGTCTTTTAAAGTATGAGCTTTGACAGAAAATTCTATCCACACCTCAGTAACAGGAGTCCTCCAAGGAGGAGAGAGCCCAGTGAGGGAGCCAGGCTAATGAGGGCAAACACAGAGCAGGGGCAACGCAGTCAACAAAGACCACCTTGTGGAATGCTGAGGTCTATTTGAGCTAATAAGCCACTTGGGAGGGTGGGCTTTGGGGAGAAGAGGCCTAAAACTTTTCTTAACTTGGTATAATAAAAGGAGACATTGCTAATTTCCATGTTCTTTGGTCTTTGGAGATTTTATCCAGTAAGAGCAATGATAATAAAAACAGTTAGGAAGCAGAAGCTTGGCATTTATATCTTATGTTGTTTTGAATCTGTGTCTCTTAATAAAGAAGAAGGTAGCCTGGGTGAGGAGGATGGGAGTTGGGTGCAAGCTTCCCTCATTCATTTTGCAATCAGTACTATTTATTCAGCGTCCCAGAGAGGACAAACACCAGACTTTTGTTAGGAATAAATGACTATTGAATGGTGGACGTGGTCCTGGAGTTTCAGTTGCACAGGCTGTTATAAGGAAACCCCAGAAGGAAATGTGTCAGTTACTTTTATCTTTGCTGCACCAAAATACCTGACAAGAAAAAAAAAATCATAAGCTGAAGATTCTAAAACCTATGATATATGTGGCATGCATATTTTGGAGTGATGCAAATTGGAGGTAATAACAACAACAACGACGACGACGACGACGACTGGATCAAAGAACTGACTGAAATGGTGAACTTCTGCTCCAAACAGTAAACTTCTGCATCGAAAATTTTAAAAGAGACTGAGAGAAAGATGAAAAACATGTTTGGCAGAATGCATGAGCTCTGGTGGGGTGGGGGCAAGGAAGGGGGCATCGCTCTAGTTTGATTGGAAATTTTGTATGAAATGCACAAAGCTTCAAGAAAAATTGGCTTTGAAAAAAAATAAAGTTAGCTATCATTTATTTTCTCTTTCTTTAGGGAAGAAAGGAGAGGATTGGTTAGGTTGGAGGGCCCAGGATGCCATCCATTCACGGCATTTAGAAGACTGATGAGATTAGAACATGGGTAAATGTTGGAGCAAATAGATGAAGGGCTTTTCCTTCTAGTCCCGTATGCCACCCGGTATTCAGGGCATCAGTTGGGTATTAAGTCCACTCCTTGCTCCATCTTATTCACATAACCTCAGTTTCCTGTTCTATTATTTTTTGGCTGCATTCATTTTATTTTATTTTCTTCATGGCATGCATCTTTATATAATTCTTAGCTCATCTTAGCAACAAGGTAGAGAACAGAGAAACAAATGAAATCTTTCCCAAATATTCAAATTCCCTCAGGTCTGCTGGCTGCACTGTCCACCTTGACATGTACAGTTGATAGCTTAGAACCACTCACAGTTATACAACCCATATGAACATGGGCGAGTCCAACAGAAATAATCTTCAAAGATTACTAGTGTCATTGCCATCTTCTGCTATCAACTTCATATCATATATATGTATATTCGATGCATATTTAAATTAACTCAATAATTTTTAAGGGTGACTCTAATTTTTAATGTTTTGGTTGTTAGCCTTAGCCTTTAATGGCTGTTAACAGCCCAAGGGTGACTCTAATTTTTAAGGGTGACTTTGTTTCTAAAAAAGAAATGCTAAGATGGGGCTAGAGAGATGGCTTAGAGGTTAAGAGCACTGGCTGCTCTTATAGAGGACCCAGATTCAATTCTCAGTCACCCACATGAGAGCTATAACAACTGTCTATAATTCCAGTTCCAGGGGAATTCAATGCCTTCCTCTGACCTCCACAGGCACTGAAGAACACCAGTGCACTTACACACATGCAGGAAATACACTTATCCAAATAAATAAAATAAAATATTTATTTTTTAGCATTTTCAGAGTTTATTTTTAAATTATTTTCATGTAATGTGTATGAGATTGTGCACATGAGTATAGAACCTGAAGAGACACAGAATTCTGTGAAACTGGATTTATAGATGATTAGTATTCTCTTGCTAAATACCTCTGAGAAAAGTCTAAGCACTTCTTTGAACCAGCTCAGTGCCTCCCTGAAGTGTCTTCCTGCTTGAATGGTCACGTTCATCTGGGGGGAGAGCGGGGAGGCAGGTTCTGAGAGCATCTGACTTCCACAATTGCTGGTCAATAGAGAAGTCCTTATGGATCCTAGAGGCTCAGACTACCCCGAGTTGAGCAGCCTCCATCTCTTTAAAGGCACTGTTTACATTCTATGTTTGGAGACCATTGCAAACCCTGTTGAGGACATCTCCATCTCCTCTAATAGCTTTATTATGTCTTCGTCTTTAACAAGTGTTTATTTTCTGGCTTCAGTGTTAGGTGCTAGCCCTGACTCCTCCCAGAACTCCGGCTCTGGCTCTTTCATGATGTTTTATAGGGAAAGGAAGAAAATTTATAGGCTGATACTGGGGTCATACATTTCAGTTTGCAGCTTTCCTAGTCCACTGCCCCATTTTATAAAGGATTAATTCTTTTAGCACCAAATTCATAGTCTTGTGTCTATAAATATTTCAACTTCCTGAGTATATTTTCCTTATAGTCCAGAACATACCAGAACATGCATTAAATAAACTTTCTATTCCTTGGTAATTTCCACATTTTATTCTCTATTCTTGTTTGTTTTTGAACTATTGCCTATAAGTGAAAGTGAGCATGAGTGCGGTGGAGCATATGTGTGTGTGTGTGTGCGTGTGTGTGCGTGTGTGTGTGTGTGCGTGTGTGTGCGTGTGTGTGTGTGTGTGTGTGTGTGNAAAGTCAACTCCAGATGATCAAGAGACCTCAATGTGAAACCCAAAACTCTGAAGGCAATAGAACAAAAGTTTAGCAAGCAGCCTACACCTAGCGTAGAAAAAGACTTCCTAAATCAGACAGCAGCTCTGAAATAAGATGGTCAACATCTGACAAGTGGGACCTCATTAAACTTAAAAGCTTCTGGTACATCAAAGAAGCAATCAAAGAAGTAAAAAGAAAATCCACAAGAGTGGGAGGAAACTTTTATTGCAGATACATCTGACAAGCCATTAATTTCCAGAATATACAAAAAAAAAAAAAAAAAAAAAAAAAAAAAAAAAAAAAAAAAAAAATGGAGCAAAGAGCTGAACAGAGACTTGCAACAAGTGAGAAATTAGAGAGTATGGCTGAGAACCATTTACTTGCGCGAGCACACCTTTAATCATAGCAATCAGGAGGCAGAGAGGTTAAGACTTTTTGTGAGTTTCAAGGCCAGCTAGATCTATTAACAGGGAGTTCCAGGACAGCTTGGGCCTACAGGGAGACCGGGCTGTCTCGCAAAAGACAAAAAAAAAAACAAAGTGTTCAACATCGCTTAATAATTAAGGAAATGCGAAATAAAACCACTTTACAGATGGTCATCTCACTCTGATAACGACTGGCTAAGATCAAGAACGGGAAAATGATACTAAGTGCTTGAGAGGTTGTTGGGGAAAGGGGAAACACTTATCCAGTGCTGGTGGGAATGTAAACTCATCACCACTATGGAAAGAGTGTAGACACCCTTGGATAAGACTCAAATGAGCTTGCCACCGACCCAGTCATACCACTCTCAGGTTGTCCCACAAACTCATCTTATCACGGGGAGTACATGCACAGCCATGTTTATTGCAGCTTCTTCACCATAGGAAAGAGTGGAAACCACCAAGTGCCCTCAACTTGATGAGTACGATAGAGAAAATGTGGTACGTCTACACATGGAGTTCTATGCATCAGTAGAGAAAGATGACACTGCTCTTTGCAGTTAAATGGATGGCGCTAGAAGATATCATGATAAGTGAAGTAACATAGTCCCAGAAAAAAACAAAACATGAATGGTATCCCTCATCTGTGGATGCTAGCACCAATTTACCTGGTTGTATGGCAAACTGAACAAATTTACCGTGATCTGAAAGCAAATGTGTTCTTATGTTGTGATCCCTTAAAAAATAAATAATAAAAAATTTTAAATAATAGTGAAGGCCACTAAAGATTAAAGTTAGTAAGAGATCATCTTGATAATCAAAACAAAAAAAAAGGAGAAAGTCAGCTGTTATTCAGATGGACCTGTCATTGTAGGAAAATCAGTTTTTCTCAAATGTACTATTTATCTTGTTCATAACTTTAGAAATTTGGACTAGTTATAACACACGCGACCCGAATTCCTTTTTTTGGTCCTGTCTACTAGGTGTTCTGTATGCTTATTTTATCTTGATAAGTATCTCTTTCTCGAAGTTTTCAAGAAATTTTTCTTCTATGGTTCATGTTGGATAAAGATAGATTCTAGATGCTCATTTACCTGTGCTATCTCTCTTTCTTGTTACCTAATGGTTTATAACGACTTGTCCCTTATTGGAATATGTCCCAGGTTCTTGCTGCCGCATTATCTGGGTTTTTTAGGTTTAACACTTTATTTAATAACTGAGTGATCCATTTCCTCAACCTTGTCTATATAATAAGACATTCTTTAATAAGAAATTTATAATTTTATCTTCATTTTGAATTATAGTATTTGGTTGGGGAAAGGGGGGGGGGAGGGGGGGGTGAGGAGGGGGATGATGATAAGCACTCGTATTTTGGTCTTTATTCCATCTTTTATTCATGTTATCTTTGAGTTCCTGAGCAATATTTATAATTGCTATTGGTTGAAGTCACTGTTGCGTTGTTCATCTAGGCTTTCTGGGAAGGTTATTTTTATTATGGGTGCTAATTTTAGGCGGATGACATATTGTGCGTTGGTTTATTGTCCACAGTGTTTCTAGTTTTGATTATGGGAGACTGGCATCTGGAGTTTGTGTCGATTTCAGTTCATTGGTGGAGATGGTTGGATGCTTCACCTTTACTGAGTGAGTGTGTATCTTTGCTGTTACAACTGTGAGATTGTGCTCCATGTTGAAAAGGGCTTTGCTATCTCAGGCTTTTGGGCCCATTTTTATATGTGCAATATGGAATGTAATAAAGCTGGTTTCAGTTCAGCTAGGGATGGGTGCAACTTCTAAGCTTGAGGTTTCAGGACTGACTCCATGTGGGGGTCGGTCCTAAGGCAACCTGCTTGGTGGAGTGGCTTCTAGGTAAGTGAGTGGAAAAGTTGTTGTTGATTTTGGATAGGAGGGATGGGGTATTTCCCTTTTATTGTTAACCAAGAAAACCTGAAAATGTACCTTTTGACTAGGCTTATTTGAGTTGATGGACAGGATCTGCAACACAAACCATGGATGCCCAGGAATGTGGGAATGGCAGGTATGTAGGTGCAGGCATGTGGGAATGGTAGCAATGGATGCCTGGAGTGTGGATTGGAAGCAATGGCAGGTTTGAGGTCTCCAACGCCATTGACTAAATGGGCTTTATACCTGGTAAAAGATTGGATTCCTGATCTAGGAGCGGGTGGGGGAGTGGGAAGTCAGTACAAGGGATTCTTGGTGCTTCAGAGCCTCACTTCGATTCAATAGGGTGTGGTGCGTATCACCGTAGCACAGACTCAGCTCAGATGGGAGCAAACCCCAGGAGCGGAGCAGTGATGCAAGAAATGCTCACGGTCGGGATGGACATGTAAATGACCATGCGCATGTCCAGTGGAACTTAGAAATCTGGTTGATGCACCACAGGGATGTATGTGGCCATTGGGCAAGGCCCAGGAGCTTGGGTGGCAGACAGGTGATACAGAAGCTGAGGAACTCACAGGAATGGGAGAAGTCAGAGGTCTGGTGGATACACATGATTTTGTGAATGGAGCTAGGCCTGGAAGTTTAACTTTACTGCTCATGTGTCTGTGGTACAGCATGTAGATTTGACTATGAACCAGATCCACTGTAACCCTGCACCTGTTTCCTATCCTCCTTAAAAGTTGTCCATTTGACCTTGATATCCCACCCAATTCTTCCCACATTTTTAGTGTTGAGAGATTTTAAAAGCAACAAGATTACTATTGGCTGTTTCAAAATCTGGAAGGAAGGGACTGAAAACGTGTTATGGCTCAATGGGTAGGAGATGAGTACTAGTGGCGATGGCACCCAAACCCATGCTTTCACCCTTTGGCACAGGAAGAAAGAATATTCAAGTATTAAGTAGAATGTGTAGGTTTTGCCAAAAATTAGTAGGAACACAGGGTCATAAAAGACCTTTCTTCAGGGTACTGGTAGTGACGATTCTCTAGTTTGTGTAGACCAGAATCGATTGATAAAAAATTCATATAACTAAATGTAAGACAAAAAATAGTCATTGAAACAAAATTGGTTTTTTCCACTCTTGTGTGATGATCTAGCAACAACAAGTTATCTACCATCTTCACTATACCAACACTGGCTTAATGAATGTTTCTAGAATTTTCTATAAGTGGAAAGAACAAATATTACACCCTACTTATACTGTTGATGCTATTTGCGATATTTTCAAAAGGAGGAGGGCATGAAGATGAACAGATTTCAGTAGTGAATGGTCCTTTGTTTTCTTCATTATCCTACGGCCACACGGTTGATGAGAAAGGGGCTTAAAATCAAAACTACCTTCTAAAGAAGATGGGTTGTCAGTTAAGTGGGGCTGTAACCAAAGCTTCTTAGCATGAAAAGTAAAATGCATGGAGCTGATTGATGTCTTGGATTCTTTTCCTGGCAGGAGTGAGAATGCTTTATGCATTTTCCATCTAAAGTTTCCTGTCTGATTGCACTGAGGAGAACAAAGTCATTAAAAGTAATCACCATGCTAATAGACAAGAGATTAAAGACTGAGAGTTGGGTAAGTCCATCTTTCTGTCACACACAGTGGGTTCTGCATCTGCCTGTAGGCTTCCAAATGAATATGAATTGGTAATCAGAATGTTTCATATTCATGATGCAATCAAAATGCATATTTGATTGAACACCTCATTTAATAAACCAACAAAATATTCATAAGTGTCATGGTGATAATGAGAGCGTGCATTTTATTATAAGTTTTCTTCTGAATTGATAGTATATAATTGACATAGTTAGTAAAAATGTTTCAAGACTTAATGTGATGTTCTGCTGTATGGCAGATTTGAAGTGTACATACATGAAAAACAACAACCAGTCAGGCACAGAGAGTTAATGTCAACTTTTAAGTCTTCATGTTTCTTCCATTCCCTCCCCTAAACCTTGAGTTATTTTCTTATAGAGTAGCTTTGTGTGTGCTTTGCTTCTTAGAAATGAAAGCCTGCCTACTTAATGCAGCATATTTCTTATGTTCATCCATGTTACAAGCATCTCTATCTCATTTCTTCCTGATACTTAGGATTATGTCATTGTACGAACATACTGTTAATGATACAACTTTTTCTATCTGTTGTTTGACTAGATATTGGATCGATTGTCTAATTAATTGTTATTCATGTGTCTAGCTTCAATTTCCACATTGTGGTATGCTGACTTAGGTTTTCGTTTCTGGTGCAAAAACACCACAAAGATGAATTACTGGGTGATGAGCATGAGATATAAGTTGTTTAATAGTTACGACGAGATAATTTTTTTCTTTTTTTTTGTGTCTTTTTTTTTTTTTTTTTTTTTTTTTTTAGTACCAGCTGTCCTGGAACTCCACTCTGTAGACAGGGTTGGCCTTGACTTACAAAAGATCCACCTGCTCTGTCTCCCAAAGTAGATTAAGGCATGTGCCCACCCTTGACGCACGGCTTTTATGAGAGGTTAATTTTAATTGTCAGACTTGACACAATTTTGATCATGCTTACGGAAGATAGTCTAATGTATATGGACTAGTCTGATATCTCCAGTTGGTTGGCTGCTTCAGCATGTCATATGGAGAATCAATTCTTTTGCGGTGAATATTTCATGGTATGTTCTAAATGCGAGAATTGGGAATATATCCGCTGGTGTCCACTTAGTGGAGTCGTATGCATTACTCGAACTATTGTCTGGATTCTGAACCGCAGGGGTGGACACAATGAGCCAGCATATGTAAAGCATGCATACATGCATCTCCCTTCCTGGTTCAGAAATGAAAGTATGTGTTGACATCATCCCTGCTTCAAAGTTTCGGCCACCCCATTCAATCTTCCCTGAAATTATCGGAATGGCAACACTATGGATATCATGTGTTAGATTACACACCTATAAACCTATCAGTCCCATGGAGTTGCTTCTGTCAAGGTATTGTTTTTCCCAGTGACAGAAACAAACCTAGGACAAGCCAGATGCTCCCGGCCAGCTTTCCTCAATGGTTTTACCATCTGGCATAGTTAGCATGAAATCTATCTGCTTTCATGTTAGGTATGGAAGAAGGCTCAGGTTTTCAGACAGATATCCAGTTGTGTCAGATGGTTTGTTGAGAAAACTTTCTGCACCCTATTGAACTACATGGGCACATCTGTTTAAATTCATTTGCCATGCATCAGCAGATCTAACTGCAGCCTGTTCAGTCTTATTTTCTGTCTAGTACTAAGGCAGAAACATGCCATCTTGATTACCGGAGAGCTTACTCTATTGTTTTTGGAATGATTCTATTGTCCACAAATTTATTCATCATTATCATAAAAAAAAAAGGATTTCATTGTAGCTTCTATTTCTTTTCATGGCTTAACATTCAATTAACTCGTGGTAAAACATAGCCCCTGAATGCAATCTGGCATTCTGTTGAACTGCTCTTTATTTCTATGCATCTGTGGCCAACACACACCCAAGACCCATAAGGAATAAAATCTGCAGAGTAACTAACCAGTTTGATGGGCTTGAGAAGACAGTGAGCTGGTAGTTACAGGTGCATGAAGAGAACTGGGCTTGTCTGACCAAATCAGTCTACTCTGACTTTCCCCAGGATCCCAAAACTTCCAACCTCTTTCTTAAAGTCTGCTGACCTCATGCTGGTATCTTACTTGCGTGCTTCCACATAACCCTTGCTCCTGTACCCTCTTTATTTTTCTCTTCTAGCTTTCAAAATTGAATGGTAACCCTTACTATTCCCCATCTAGTCCGTTGCTGTTTACTCCTGATTCCCATAATCCACAGAGTCTAAATCAATGGATACGTCTTCTTATAAGATCTCATCTGGTACTACAACCTCTTAAGTTCTCTATCCTAACTTCTCCCTTCATGGTGTCCTGTTGCTATTCCACTTCATGTCCGTCTGTGAGCATTTAAGACAATTACTCCTAATCATATTGACGCAAGAAAACTAAGCCAGTTAATCAATTCTTGATCTAAAGTACAGCCCTTTATTATTTTTTGGACTTATACCACATCATCATCTATCCCCATTTCCATCCTTTTTTCCTCACTATCTGCTCCCAAGTTCATGTCCTCCATTATTATACATCCTTTTGTTTGTCTATTTTTAAAAAATATTAATATTTAAAAAAAATTTTATTATCTTATTTTATCATATTTTACATTTATTTATTTGAGGTAGGGTATGTTATAGCCAGCTCATCCAGAAAGTGAGAAGACCAAACAATCCCTGCATAGTATCTTTTACTCATCACAGTAATTAGAGTGCAAAATCATTGTTTTGTCTCTTATAAATTTTTAAAAATTTTTTAGTTGATTTTTTTTTCAGTTGTGGTTTTATATACAAGTTGCTTATCTCTTTTTTTTTTTTTTTTTTGGTATAGTTCTAGAGACAGGGTCTCCCTGTAGCCCACACCGTCAGCTGTGGAGCCTGCGATACTTGACTCTGTAGACCACGGCGGCCTTTAAGTATCTTCTCTTTTACTACAGGATACCTCACCTGCCTCTGCCTCCCAAGTGCAGGAATTAAAGCCATGGTCGGTTACTGGTTACTTCAGCAATGATGTTTTTCTTAGCTCCAGCCATTTTCCGCAAAGCTCATGAGGGCCATAATTTCTATTCTTTAATATATTTATATACAATACCATTTTCGATCAGCTGCTTACTTGCCTTTTAATAGAGAGGCCTCTGGTGTGTGCCCACAGCGCCTTCACCCACCTCTCCCCCCACCCCAGGGCCTCACATTATCTCTAGAGGGATGTGCTAGCGCGTCCAATTTGGTCAGTGCATTACTGATTCCCGTACAAAAAATCCTCTTCACTAAATGGAGACAAGTCTGTCCTCATCTGATGCAATCAGCGCTGCCAATATTCCCGCAGACAAAGGCTGGGCTCTGCTTGAACCCATTTGTCTGTAGTTCTGGCTGGGTATTTGTCCATCTGAAGGCTGTGCAGTGGGTCTTGTGCATGCTGGTACCAATGACTGATCAAGATATTCATATGAAACATGATTTCCCCCGCGTGAGCTTGTTAATCGGCGTATTCCACTTGCATTTGGTCTTGCATCACCTCCCTCGTCTGGACTCTTACAATCTTTTCTGCTCTCTCTTTCACATAAAGTATTCCCTGAGCCCTGGGTGGGCAAATCTGAATATAGGCATCCGGTCCATGGAACTTCACTCTGTAGACTCCTAATAATCCACATTTGGCCATTCAGGCTCTTTTTGAGTTCCTGGCTCCTGCTGCATGGGGAGCTTTCTAATGAGAGTTAAAAAGTAGTTAATGATTTCTTGGGTCCTTGTTCTATGATGCTTGGGGCTTAAGTGTAGCAGGTGCAACTGTAGATTTGCTCTCCTGGGCATGAGCTACACTTCCTTCCACTGAGTGAGTTTTAGGTCCAGTTGATTAGCTATTGATTTTCCCCAAGCTAGAAGTGTCAACTATTGCTACACTGTCATATGCTGTGATGCGTCATTGGAGTGGAATATACTTCGAGGTTGATGTTGGGACTGGTTGGTGCCTTCTCCCTTAGCAAGCTTGCATAGCGCTCTACGAACAGCTATGAGAGCTAGCTTTCATGGGAGAAGGGTGGGTGTCCAAGGTAAGATCCTACTTCTTGTGCTGCTCAGTTGTCGCAGTTGTTGGAGTTTTGGGTTCCTCGATATATCTTCTGTTGCTCTCAAATCTTGGTGGCAAGAGTTAGAAGTGCTAGATGCTTTTCCGAGCATGAATGTCTGAGAGATATATGAGTCTTTTGTTTGTAAATATAGCGGGTATATATATAACCACTTTTTTGTAGTGAGTAAAGATCTAACCCTCAGGCCTAGAGATGTTCCAACCTTGGGGATTTCTCTGAGATCTATGTTGTGTAAGATCTCTCTAAGATCTCTCCAGTTGTGTACATCTGGCGCTAATTGCTGAACTATGTGCGACTCACGGGTCAGCGTGGACCTTATTGTCTTCCCACTGAAGTTGGTCGCATTTTTAGAGTCTCCCAATCGGTTTCGCCATATGTAGGTTCCTCCTCCAAATAGCAAGTGTTGCATCATTCCCCTGAGAGCTTGTTGTGTTCCATAATGGTCGAGTGGTGCATGTGTTAACTTGACTTACAGAAGTTGACTTAGCACACTATTTGAATCTCGTTCTCCATCTAGCCAGCTTACGTGTGCTCAACGCACACCATGTAGGCGGCTAGCCTTGTCCAGGGGGATGTGGCTTCTCAGGCCCTCAGATCCATTCCCCCACTGCTCCCAAGAGCACTCTGGTCTAATGCAGTAATGTCCATGTCTCTCCATCACGCGCAATGGGTCCTCACCTTACCAGTTTGTGGTTTTTTAATTAATTCTTTATTAATTTTATTTCTTTTCTGTTGTGTTAAGAATGTACTTGCCTTTCAATGCATTGAAGTTTGTGCTCTATAGCCTGTGCTCAGTCGTCTAATTGGTGACCGGGCAGAGGGTACAGAAGATAGGTAGTAAGTTCCACTCGAACTCGGAGGTTCTCTTCTGGCAATTGGAGTTGTTTCAGACGGGTTCTTGGATGCCAAATATGTTGCTGGCATTTTCCTTAATCATTAGCGATGTTAAACACTTTTAAGGATGTTTCTCAAGCCATCTCTAATTCCTCACATTTGAAGTAATGTTGAGGCTCTTTGCTCCATTTTTGAGTGGGGCTCATTTAATTCCAGTTTTATTATTAGTTCCCCCACTCCCCTTGAATTTATGACCTATTCTTTCTATACTATATACAAAATTGTTACAAATGCATATGGTACATACAACCATACGAACACACATTTATTGTATAACACTATCATAACCAACCATATTGAGTCTATTTAGTGTTCCTTCTATGGACATGTGTACATGTATTTAGGGTTGACTACTTGGGATTGAATAACTTATCAGAGCCACTCATCCTTAGAGAAAACTGATTTTCCATCTTTCAGCAGCCACTGCTGATAGCTCTTCAAATAGGGGGGAGCCTTGTGAAAGTTTCCCCACCCAGGTTGTCATAGCAACTGGTGCTGTCATTACGCAGGTCTTGTTTAGATAACTATACAGTAGACATTTCACAGGTGCAGTATCCCTGTCACATCTGAAAGCTGTCACCTCACAGCAGGTATCCTGGTGCTCTGGCTCTTACAAATTTTCCAATCCTGTTTCATTTCCCATGAGGCCTTTGGTGGGGTTATATTTTAGATGTTTCAGTTGTGGCTGGCCACCAAATGGTCACTTGTTCTCTGCCATCTTGGTGAGCTGTGGATCTCTGTAATAGTCTTTGCTGCAAAAAGAATTTTCTTTGATGAGGGTTGAGAGCTACACTTATCTGAAAATTTTTATGATTTAAAAAATTCAATGGGTTGGGTGTGGTGGTGCATGCCTTTAATCTCAGCACTTGGGAGGCAGAGGCAGATCTCTGTGAGTTCAAGGCCAGCCTGTTCTACAGAGTGAGTTCCAGGCCAGCTGGGGCTACAGGGAAACCCCGTCTCAAAAAGACAAAAAAAAAAAAATCAATGGAGGCTTCAACTAGGTCTTCTTGGGCATGGTTTCTTCTTGTCAAAGAGCTTCAGAGGTTGGGTTGGGAGACGGGAGGAAGGCAATGGTGTTTGCTCCATTTCAAGCTTGTGGTTTATGGGTGAAGGGAAATGACTATCTGTCAATTTTACACACTTGGCATAGAGAAGAAGCCAGGACTATAATGCTCTACTTGAAATAGTCCACATTGCTAAGCACACCCTTTCTCTCTCTGGTTAGTAGGACAGGAAAACATTTATTTATAGGGTTGTTTTGCCTTTGAGGAAGACGTGTGGTATCCCTGAGGTGCCGTTTGGGATGAAATGATCTCCAGCTTTTCGCATTCATGCTGCGGCGTTTCCAGAGGTGTCTTAAATATAAAGAGCCTCTGAGTCAGCAGCTGCTGCTTCCAGCTCACATTTTCATCCAGCACAAATGAACTGAATGGTGGATCATTTTAAATAAAGCTTTTTAATTGAAATTTTTTGTGTATTTCATAAAAAATGTTTCAATCAGTGTTGATTCATCCCCCTTCTATCCCCTTCTATGTTGGTACCCTCCCACCACCCCTTCCCCCTGAGTTACACATTCTGTCATCTGTGTTAGGGCCTATTGTGCCAAATTAATCTCCCTGGCTATTCCTCAGGGCCAGCGCATCCTCTGAGCTCTAGTCAGACTATTTGGAGTCCCTCTCTTAAAGAAGGCCAATTCTTCCTCACCCAACTGAAATCAGCTGCCAATAGTTCTTCAGCTAAGATTGGGTTGTGCTGCCCACTTCTGCAGTTCTGTGCTAGGTTTTTGTCTGGGCTTGTGTTGGTCTTGTGCATGCTGGAATCAGTGCTGTAGGTTCATATGCACAGGGGCCCCAGGAGCTTGTAAGATTCATTTCCATTAGTTCTTGCTCCAGCTCCCTGGATCTTACAATTTTTCTGCCCCCTCTCCCTCAATGTTCCCTGAACCCTGGGTGGGTGAAGCTGAATATTGATGACCTGACCATGGAACCACAGTCTGTAGACTCCTAATCTTCAGAGTTCAGCCCATTCATGCCCTTTTGAGTTCCTGGCCTCCTGTTGCATAGGGGAGCTTCCTTAAGGAGAATTAAGAGGTTAGTTTATGTCCTCTTGGGTCCTGGTTCTATGTTGCATGGGCCTGAGGTGTTGAAGTTGCATCATAGATGTGTTTGTTGTTTAGGCATGAGCAACTCACAGACTCTGTGTGTGTGTATGTGTGTGTGTGTGTGTGTGTGTGTGTGTGTGTGTGTGTGTAATTGTGGGAACCTGTACTGTTCTCCACCTGGTGAAGAAGAAGCTTCTTTTTTTTGAGTGATATCTGAGAATTCCACATCTTCTTAAAATAAACAAAGATTTGAATAAATCTCATGTGGTTCATTAATTTAAAAATCATTTCTTTAGTGCCTTATTGTCTTACTATATCTAGGTGATAGGAACATAGTAGTTTATGGATAAGGTGAGTTCTTGCTTTGGGGGTAATCATTGGTGGGAGATCAGTAAGAGACAAATAAGATTGAGCACTTACTGTTTGCAAATTCCCTGCTTAGGTAATCATATGTAGGGTAGGGCTGCATTTGGCCACATTATTAAGCAGAAGCATATCTAGAAAAAAAGTTCTCAGAGCTCTAACAGGCACCTAAACCCTAATACTAAATAAAGAGCAAAAATCCTTCAAGAGGGGCTGGCTCAGAGGTTAAGAGCACTGGTTACTCCTGCAGAGGATCTGCGATTCAATTCTCAGCACCCATAAGGCAGATAACAACTATCTATAACTCTAGTTTCAGGGCATTAGATGCCCTCTTCTGACTTCCACAGGCATTGCATGACAAGGCTGCATTTACATATATGCAGACAATACACACATACACATGAAATAACAGGAAACGGTACTTTTAAAAATCTTGCAAGTGTATAAGAATAGATAGTAAGTGCTTGCTGAGCCAGAGGAGAATAATAGGGAGGAAATATGTAGCAAATGCGAAACGGTGTTACATCAGAACTACCTTGTCATCCTCTACAGAGAGGCAAGCTTTCATATAGGGCTCTAGAGAGACCTAGGCTCTGAAGTCAAATGCCTTCATGGAGAGGGGATAAGTTTGTAGGGAGGCTAGTCTTCACTGAAGTGATGTCTTGGCTCCCTTGTTGGCTTCACAGACATGGCCCCCACCACCCTTCTGGGATGCTTCAGTACCAGTGCCCGTGGCATGGGGCAGTGACGAGGGGGGCTGGGACCCTGCCAGAATTTCTAATACCATCTGATCTTCCTACTTCTGTTTGTAATATAACCTCACATTAACTGGAGAATATCTGAAGACTATTTCTGGGGGAAATTAATTTTGCTAAAGCCTGATTCAGCATCTACATTAACTTTATTATGTCAAACTTAACCAACTTATCTCCTTGTCACTGAAAAATCTTGTCAGATTTGGGAAAGAAAATGGTGCAATGTATATGTGTTTTGTATGCATATGTATATATAGTGCATGATATGTATTCATATATTATACTAGATAATCTGGTATATTAATCTGCTAAAATATATGTCATATAACAGTTAAATATAATTTTGTCATACATATGATATCAGAATATGTTATAGACTTTGGTTTATATATAACTATAGCTGGACATAGCTTTATGTATGTAGTCACATATATCAGATTAATATGCATGGCTGCTGGACCTGGGGACAGCTATCAGGAAGAACACAGTGGGCCGTGAATATCAAAGCCCAGTTCTGGAGCCGGGTCTGAGACTACGTGATTTCTGCCATTGCTTATGTGGCCTTCTTGCTGACCTGGTGGGCAGCACCAGGTCATTAAAAGAGAGTAAGGAAGGAGAAAGCAGGCTGAACAGTGAGCCCTGTACCAGACACTGGCTGGGTAAATGCAGCTGGCATCATCTGCTGTATTGACCGGCAGAGATGGGGGTAAAAAGATAAACACCACAAGCAGTCACTGCTAAATCAGGGGGTCATATTTGTACCAGGCCTGGGCTGCAAACCTTAAGTAGAGTGTGTAATAGCGGCCCTACATGGATCTAGGGGTATGCATTTTTTAATTTCTGCCTTGCTGGTGAGGAAATGGAGGCTTAACAAGTTCTGCTTATTTGTCTGAGAAGCATGCCTGTATCAGGTCTGTGCTGTATGCCTAAGCGAATAAATGAATGAACAAGGCCTCTCAACTGGCAAGTGGAGACTAGGATGGCGCTCAGGCTAACTCCAAAGACAGACCCCTGCTGCTCCATCTCAAAGGTTTTATTTCTGCTGACAGTAAGAAGGCTAGTGCAATAACATTCAGCAGCCTTGCTTCTGAGCAGGAGAACGTCTGTCCTTGGCCTTAAGTAAGCCCAGCTGCCAGAGTACACTGGTGAGATTATGTTACAAGCCAGGAGTAGCCAGCTGCCTACTGCTATCTACATGAAGGAATGCTGTTTTGCTATTTCCCTCTGACTGATACTGAAATTGAGATGGGGAAGAACTCCAAGTACAACATATCATACAGGGGGAAAGGTACCTTTGTGGGATCACACTGTGAGCTTGCCAAGAACACACTGAAATCATTATTCTGACAGATCAGGAATACTTTCTCATCCAAAGCCAGTGGCCACTGTGTGCTGAGCACATACAGTGGTGAGACTGAGTTGGCATCTTCCATAAAGTGGACCCATGGCAGGAATCAGAGGGCTACTCCCGCTGGGAACGCAGAGTCATTTGTCCCACAACAGAAACTTCAGAATATTTGGAACCAAGGACTCTGGAATGGGAATGAGCCTTTGATGTCACATTCGCAAGAGTCCTATAGAATGTTGTGACTCTACGGATGGAAAGCACATTCCACATAGCCATCATAGGGTTTAAGCCACTGCGGGCTCAGAGTCTGGGTAGAATATTTTCATATGTGTTGTTTTATGAGCCTCTGAGGTTAAAGATTAGTCTTTCAGGTGCCTGTGTTAGGCAGTCAGGATGACATGTCAATATGAAATAAACTTTCCCTGTGTCCTCCCCTCCCCATCTCCCCTAGAAAGTCCACCCTGGGATGAGAATGGGTTCTGTGGGAGGGGGCTGCTTTATGTGACTTCAATATATAGTAAATTCATGATTTAGAAAAATCAGAGGGCCTAGGACTGATGACCTGGCTTTAGGCTCATGCCATCTTGCCTGGAAAGGACCTGTTCTCTTAGACAGGGGGCTTAGAAGACAGGGAAGCAGTGGACTGTGGATGAACGGCCCAGAGAAGCCTGTCTTTCCATCAGCCAAGGAAGAGAAGCCAAGTGGCCTCAGGACTCTGGCTCAGGACCAAGGCATAGGTGTGAATGCTTGAAAACTGTACCTGATGATCTAATTTTGGACACATATGATTTAAAGCTGTTTACCGACCATTCACATGTCTTCTGCTCATAGTAAGGGAGAAAGGTTCAATAAAGTCAAGGCTGAATTTTTTCATTACTGTCATGTGATCGTGATCTGGCATTCTGATATCAAGTATCTTTCAGATCTCAGGCCATAGTGCGGACATTAGACTCTGAATCTGCAGCCTCCACTCCGATCAGGCTCTGGGAGTACTCTTCGACCTGACTATGCCAGGGAAGGGTTTAGAGCTCAAGTCTGAAGTCAGCAAGCCTCCAATTCTCCTTTTCCCTTAGTCTTTCATGCCGCCAGCCATCGAGGAGAGATCAGTTGTAAGTCCTGCTTCCCCTGACTTGTCTCCTCAAGTCTCATCCTTAGTTTAGGTCCTTGTCAGGTACAGACTGTGCCCGGCCTGGCCTGATAACGGCTTCGCCAGCGGCTCCTTCCTGGTCTGTCTGCTCTTCTTATGCCCGTTGGTGCATTTCTGCATCTAAGAGCTCATGCCCCTCCTGCATTTACTGCCTCACTCTCTAGCGTGGCCCGCAGAGTTTGTCACACTCTAGTCCCCACTCGTTCTGGAGGTCCTTTTCCTGTCTCTCCTTAACAGGTTCCTATCAGACACAGGCCGTACTCACTCTCCGCATGCTGCCTCCAATGCGTCAATCTCTTGGATACACATCCTTGGCTATTCAAATCCCTCCTCAGACTTCTACAACCTTCTTGAATTTTTAATCTTTTTTTTTGTATATGAATGTACTGTCTGCATGTAGGTTGGTGCACCCGTGTCGTGCAATGCCACTGAGGTCAGAAGTGGGCATCGGATCCCCCTGGAACTGGAGTTAAAGACAGTTCTCAGTAGCCATGTGGGTGCTGGGAATTGAACCCAGATCCTCTGCAAGAGCAGTCGGTGATCTTAACCACTGAGCCATCTCTCCAGCCTCGAATTTTTAATCTTTTCATATATTCATACATGTATACTGTGTATTTAGACCATATCCCCACCACTACTCTCCCCCTCCAATACCTCCTGGATCACCCCCCACATTGCACCCAACTTTATGTCCTCCTCCTCCTCTTCCTTCCTCTTACTCTCCACCAACTGATTCCAGTTAGTGCTCCCTGTATGGACCAGGGGCCATCCACAGGAGCATGGACAATTTCCTATGGGCCATGTCCCGAAAGAAAACTGACTCTTCCTTCCCCAGCAGCCACCAACTGTCAGTAGCTCCTTGGCTAGGGCTGTGGCCTTGGGAGCTCTTCCTCTAACCATGCTGGGATGTGGACTTGCTTGAGCTCATGCAGATCTTGTCCCCAGCTGCTGCTGTGAGGTCACGAGTGTGGCAGCCCTGTCATATCCCAGAGACACGGTTTCATAACAGTTCTCCCTGACCATTGGCTCTTACAATCTTTCTGACCCCTCATCTGCAATGATCCTTGAACCTGAAGGTGGAAAGGTATGTGATACGGGTGGTCACAATTAGCATTGAGCACTCCACAGTCACATCTACATTTTAATCAGCTGTGAATCTATTAACCATCATCTACTGTAAAATAAAGCTTCTGTGATGAGGGTGAAACTGCACTAATCTATGGGTGTAAGGACAGGTGCTTCTAAGGCAGTTTAATACTATGTCTCTCTCTTTTTTTAGACAGGGTCTTCATATAGCCCCAGTTGGCCCTGGAACTCATTCTGTAGACCAGCCTGGCCTTGAACTCACAGAGATGCATCTGCCTCTGCCTCCAAAGTGCTAGGATTAAAGGCATGCGCCACCACTCCTGGCTTAAAGATGCTTCTTAGCCGCCATGTGGGTGCTGGGAATCGAAACTGGGTCCTCTGCAAGAGCAATACTATGTCCCTTTAGCCAAATATAGCAATAAGTTTTCTTCTAGGGGTTATGCTCCCTGGTCATGAGTTCTTGGTCAGGTTTATAGAACCGGGAATGAGTTTGCCCCTGTAGGGGGTTCCTGTCCCACTGGGGACTATTGGTTACTTCCACACCATTCGTGTCACTACGAACCTGTGACCATATCTTGCCAGGTGGGTTAATAATATAGGATTCAGAGCTGGGTAAGACTGTTGTTATTTATCCCCCAGAAGGCAACATAGCACCTCAGACACTATGAAAACTTGCCGGCAGAGAGGAATCATCTGTGTCAGTACAAGCTTGATTTCTCAATATCCTGTGACTAAAAGTGGGTAGTATCCTCAATGATAGCGTCCTACCACCAAGTTCTGGTGGGTAACCAGGAGCGATGGCAGTAACCTACACCGTTTGGGGGAACCTCTGGAACCCCTCCAACTAACAACTTGAAAGAGGGCATTCTATATCTGGCACTGGGCTTTTTGTCTGACAACTTATAAATTCTGGGAGGCACCTTATCAGACTGCATAGGGAAGCTTCAATTAAACTCTTAAAAATTATATAAAATGCTTATAGAATAGGTGTTTGAACTGGTCTGAAAGGTTCCCCTAAAGTGGGATGTGCCCCCCCCCCCATTGCCTGCAAGTTATCCAAGAGTCTGTTGCAAGGGAGTATTACCTAGTTTGAGAAGACAAAATAAAAACCACTTGGCTCAGTGTTGGATTCTGAAGGAAATAGCTGGGCTGGGTGACTCAGGGAGTTTGTCTTTCTCTCTCTACTGCTTTCATAACAAATAACGCATCATTTTAGCCACCTGAACTTAGATGACTTCGGTTTGTTATTAGGAAGGCTTTTGGGGGCTTAAACGGCAAAATAGAACATGTCTGTGTTTGCTCTGGTGAGGGAGGGATGTGTTCCCTGGAAGATCAGGTTCAAAGGGTTTAAAGTCATCCATTATAAGAAGTAATAGGAAATCTTACTCTTATTGGCCCTCTGCAAACCTAGGTCTCCACATATGAGACAGCCACCTGTCTGATAGCATCACAATATCCAGACATTCCTGCTTGATTGAAGAGTGTTGTATTTCACATTCTTTTACCTGCCAAACTTCAGGTCAGCTCCCTTTGTTTCCCTAGCAGTCACCAACACCAGACAACCTCAGTGCATTTAAGTCACTTAGTAAACATTTAATGTTGCAGCAAACTGGAAATTGAGAGATAGGAACCTATTAAATTAAGCAAAATAAAATATCTTAGATGGTATCACAAAGATAATTGTTCCATTTTATAATGTTTTACCAAGGACTTTTCCCTTTCCTCTGTGGTAGGTATTTTGAATCAGGTGTTCTTGGTGTCACTGGATGAGTCATAGGGGGATTTCACTGAAGAGTTTAGAGTCCTTTCATATTACAAATTGGTAGAGGTGTCCCTTTTCAGAACTGCAAGGAGGAGTGACTCAACCTGGGAAATAAGTTGAAGGATTCATTACTGTTGGCTTTTGTTTCACTGGGAATTCCTTCCATCACTCACAGTGCTTGGATGGGAAGTTTAGAGGTCCAGACCCATGTCACCCCTGCTTTGCTTTCTGAAAGGGGGAAGGGTGCTTTCAAGCTAGGTGAGGGCCGGAACCCTGAAGGCTTTACCATCCTGTTCAGCCACCTTAAGAGGTTCCGGCTACTGATCTGCAATTTTCAGAACTCTCCATGCCTTGTTTATGATTCAGAGATTTAAGTGGGCTTTGATACTGATGGTATTACTGGGATATACTGTTCACTCAGGTCTCTCAAACTGCACCGTTTGCTCTTCATTCAAATTAAAATCACGAAGCAATATTTTATCTCAGTGTATAGGTATTTTCTAAAAGCATAGACATTGGGTGTGGAACAGAGGTCTCTTTAGTTCATACACATTTATTTATTTATTTATTTATTTATTTATTTATTTATTTATTTTGGTCTTTTCGAGACAGGGTCTCCCTGTAGCCCCAACTGTCTTGGAACTCACTCTGTAGACCAGGCTGGCCTTGAACTGGTAAAGATCCACCTCCCTCTGCCTCCTGAGTGCTAGGATTAAAGGCGTGCACCACCACGCCCGACCATATACATTTCTTTAAACAGAATTCTCAAGTACATTTAGTGGCTGAAAGTTGACAGAATTGGATATTGTCACCATTTCTGTTAACACTGAGTCAAGGCCAGGTTTTGTTTCTCACTCTTTTTTGTTCATTAGCAATTATTCTCTATAGTGAGCAGCATGTGGACTGTCTTTCAGGAGCCGCCTTTCTCATCCAAGTGGCTATACCATGTCTCACCCATCATCCTACAGATAATTGTTGCATATAAAACAAGAGCTGGCAAATGAAGATATTTTAAATTTATAACATGGGTTTTCAATGGTTAAAATTCAAAAAATGCCAATCATTTTTCTTCATATGAAGACTATATATTCTAAAAAGTTGATTCCTATTCACTGTGTTTTGATGTAATTTTCAGATATACGAGGAAGTAAAACTTGTTACTGACAGCCCATGAAAGGAAACAGCCAGAATTGACCAGAGTCCAAGACAACAGCTCCAGAGAGAGTGGACTGTTTTGCTTCTCATCCACCTATGCCCCTTTCCTAAGCCTAGGGAACAATCTGCGGAAGAGGGGGCATGGTAGAATGTAAAGGCTGCGATTGGGGTGAATGGTGAAACTACAGCAATGTAGTCTGGACACTCAGTTGATCAACTTGATTGAATATACAACCCCTCACCCCCTGCTGGATGGTGGGGCTGTGGGGGTTTGGGCACAACAGCCTGCAAATTGGTTTCATATGAAGGATGCTTGTACTCATGGATCATCACTTATAGCTAAAAAATGAAAAAAAAAACTGAGAGAAAGATGCAGGACAGTTATGGCAATGGAATGGGGTGGGGGTAGGGGGAAGGGAAAGGGAAATATGCCTGATTTGAATTGGAAAATGGTGTATGAAATGCACAAAGCACCAATAAAAAAAATTGTTTTACCACAGTGCATGCTCTCTCTAGTAGGGAACAGGGCCATCTAATGGGTGAATATGTTCAAAGTACATTATACTCATGCTTGAAAATATAATGAAACACATTCTTTTGTGTAATTCATGAACACTGTCACATTGTATGATGATTAAAAATAAATCAATACAAATTTATAAATGAATGAAAAATGGGAATTAAGCAACTTTTTAAATTGCTCATTCTAATTTATTCCAAAACCCAATAGCAATCACCTTCCTGGCCGGCTTCGTATGGTTGTTACCAATAGTGTAACTTTTATTTATTTTTGTTGTGGGGTATGAAACTGTGACAGAGTTGTTTGTAAAATAATTTCTTTCTGTTCTTTTGATGGCTAAACTCAAGTTGTCATTTATCATCGTTTTATACTTTTACTGGAATAATTACATTGCTTCATTTGTTTAAGAATTTATTAAGTTTTTATAATTTTTATTGAAGTTTTGTGCATTTCGTACATTTCTCAGTCCAATTTAGACTCATTCTCCTTTCCAAACCCCCCACCAAACCCGAGTTCATGCATTCTTCCGTACATGTCTTGGTTTGATAATTTTATGAACACTGTTTAATCGAGACTCATGACTGAAGACTCAAAGGAAGCAAACAGGCCATAAATCCACTAGAACTCAGCACACTTGGCAACACACTCATTGTTTTCTTTATGGGTCACACTTTTCTTGTTTGTATGCTTGTCTAAATTAACACCTAAATCGTTTGGTTTGATTAATAACATCTCCTTTATCAAGTCTTCATACTGTTCTATTTTACAAAGTAATTATAAATTAAAGTGTTATTTTTTTATTACTGCCTTTACACTTCATTAGCCATTGACTCATTTGTATGTTCATGAATGAAATGTATAACAATACAGTAATGATTTAAGAAAAAATACACCCAAAGAAACAATGCCTGTTTATACTTATATGCACAGTGGACTTAAAGACTTATTCATGGATATTTAAAGCAGTTTTATCTGCAGTAATCCAAATGTTTATGAATAGGCTAGTGGATCACTAAATGTGGGCACAATGGGAGACTTCTTAGCAATAAAAATAGGCATAAACTACTAGTGCACGTTGCATGGATTAATCTCAAAATCATTATGTTTCATCAAAGAGTCTTGATGGCAGTTCTAGAACTGGTTCAGAAAATCAGTAATATCATAAACATTAAGGACCTTCCTTCCCACCACTGTGTTCTCTCTTCCTCACCTGTGGCCCATCATAGTGATGAGATGGCTGCTGCAGCCATGCCAACTGCATGTCCTCACTTACTGCATCTGCAACAGAGGCTTAAATACAGACTTGTTTGATGGCGTATATGTCAGGAGAAAGTCACGTGATTAATCCTTGTCATTAATGAGAGGTAAAGTTATTGAGACTACTGATGTCTTTCTTTGAATACATGTAATATTAAGGGAATTTTTTTTTATGTTCCAGGCCAAACCATAGAAATTATTCTTCTAGTCAGTCTTAATAAAAACTCAATGAGAGCCAGGCGTGGTGGTGTATGCCTTTAATCCTAGTAATAGGGAGGCAGAGGCAGGTGGATCTCTGTCAGGTTAAGGCCAGCCTGGTTTATAGAGTGAGTGCCAGGCCAGCTGGGAATTGAAGGGAGACCCTGTCTCAAAAATACACACACACACACACACACACGCACACACACACACAAACCCTCAATGAGAAAGATAATAATCTTATTATTTACATGATTTTAGAGATGAGAAAACTAATGCTTAAAGGAGAATTTTTTAACTTGTGTGCCTCAAATTACTAGTAGACCATGAAATCAATTTGATGGGTTATGACTAGCATTTAAAATTTTTTTTTAAAGAATCAGCTGGGCATGGTGGCACATGCCTTTGATTCTAGCATTTGGGAGGCAGAGGCAGGATCTTTGTGAATTCAAGGCCAGCCTGGTCTACAGAGTGAGTTCCAGGACAGCTGGGGCTACAGGGAGACCCTGTCTTGAAAAGAACAACAACAAAAAAATAAAAAGAATCAACCAAATATCAAGAATATTGGGACATTTCAATAATAAATATTGGATTAAACTTTTGGATTTACATGAGTGTACAGGTGTATATATGTGTATAGAAGCATATGTACTCTGTTCGATATGTGCTTGTCACTAATTGTTATTTTCAGAATTATTGAAAGCCTGTATTTGAGAAGTTTAAGTAATATTCCCAGGATGACATAGTAACTTAGGAAATTGTAATTTGACTCTGTGCTGTTTGAGCAGACACTTGGGCTCTCAAATCTCTCTGAGAAGCAACTGAGTTGATCGTGGTCCAGCTTTGGGGTGTGGTGACTGTGGAGAGGGAAGAGAAGGATGAAGAGCTAGTGGAGTATGCAGGCAGGTGTGGGAGCTAAGCTTCATCCCAGAAAAGAAGGCTTACAGAAGTCCAGGAGGTTGAAGGGGTTTCAAGGAGTGTTGGGCAGACAGGAATCATCAGCCCTATTTGAAGATCTATTGGCAGTTGGCAGATGCCAGGAGTGGAAGAGTCAGCTTTTCTCACTGGTGTGAAACCTGGTAGGTAGACCACACCCTAAGAGATAGACCTGCACCCAGGGTTACGTGGTAAACACAGAGCTGAGACTTTAAAGTAAAGACAGATATAACAGAGGATGTGAAATCTGGGTGGTTGGGTTACGTAGAAGTGGAGAGGTGCGGAGTGGGTCTGACCATGACCAAAATAGATTGTATGAAATTTTCGAATAAATGAATTCATTTTGTAAAATGACACACTATTCACTTTGAGCAAAGGCTGCCATGTGATCAGAAGAGGACAGGCAGGAGGCACAGGCTGTCACACATGCACCGCACATGGGCCACAAAGGCGCTCATGTGCACACACACACATACACCCCCACACACGCACCACAGATACACACACAGATGTAGGCTGACGACGTGAAAGCAAAGGTTTTTGACCTCCAGGCCATACTTATACAAAATCTACACAAAATTGGCATTCTGCCCCAAACAGTAATAGTCTAGATTACATTCCTATTTGCTTTTGGGGTCCCCAGACATCTGGTGTCAGCCATTTTGTGATGACTCATACCACCCCATGTGTCCAATGTTAGCCATCTTAGCTCATGCCAGATGTAACTATACAGCACCATGCTAAACACAAACTTGCCCCTGTGGTCCTCTGTTCCCTACAGAGGGGTGTGCACCTTGGCTCTCTGAGAACTTCTCCCTCTTTCTCTCTCTGTGTTCAGGCTACAGAGCTTAAGGAGGTGAATGGACATTGAGGGACATGGGCAGCCCCAGTGGCTGTGCCCTCAGTTATAGACCTGTTAGTCATCACCCAAGATCACTAGTAGCCATGCCGTGAACTTGCCTGTCTTTCTCATTTGAAAAAAAAAAATATTCCTATTGTGTCAATCAATGTCATTCCCATAGGGATTTATATGACTGGAAGGGGTCAACACTCAAATCCCAATTTGTTCAAATGGACATGATCTTGATAGGTGAAAGACACACTAAGGTCACATGGAAAATGACAGGGATTTGGAAGCATGGGTTCACAGGCCTGTCCCACACATGGATTTAGAGTGAGTGCATTATTGTGTGGACTTCTCAGAAGGTGGATAACAGGCTCAAAGGAAAGATGGTATCTGTCTAAAAGCCTGAGTAAAAATGTCTTCCACTTCTCTAGCTTTTTCCTCTAGGGAACAGATGGAGGTAATGTCAAGTTTATGCTTAGACAACATGGTGCCAGCATGGTTATATTCTGGTATGTGCTAAGATGGCTAACACTGTATTTTGTAGCCACAGAACCTGTAGGAGGAGATAGAACCAAAGTTTTGTTCCAGGTCTGGAAGTTTATGGCCCATTCAGCTGGGAAGCAGAGTTGAATGCCAGAAAACTTTGGTGTTTGAGTTTTTGAAAGTTGCAAACCATTCTCTCTTTCTTGGGGAAGAGCAAGACTGGAAGGAAGGACCTTGGTTGGAACAGGGTGTGTAGGGCAGGCAGCACACAGGTACAGAATCTTAAGGAGCACTGGAATTTTCTGCTTGGTGTCCAAAGTATGCTTTGGCCTGACATCCTGGCTCATGGACTAAGACCACACAGGTGGAGGGGCCTGGGTATTGTGTGAGTTATAGTTCATCGCTACACTAAAATGGACAGTCATAATGCGCCCCCCCAACCACCACCACCTTGGGGACTGTTCAATATTTGTGTCTTTGCTCAGCCCTGCTTTCCTTACTCTGTTGCCATGGAACCCAGGAGAACCGCTATAGATTTGGCAGATGGTTTTAGACATGGCTGTACTGCCTCTTATTTCCCAACTGCAACTCTCTAGTCAAAGGGCCTACTGTGTATTATTGATCCTAGTCTGGGCACTAGCCATAAGCAGACTTTTTTGTTGAGTTTACACTACCAAACAGGCCAGTATTGGAATTCTGGAGACACCGATTGTCACAAATGCAGAGAAACAAATTTTCATAAGAACAGAATAGGGGTTGGAGAGATAGCCTAGTGGTTAAGAGCACCGACTGCTCTTGCAGAGGACCCAGGTTCGATCCCCAGCACCCACATGGCGGCTAAGAACCGTCTGTAACTCCAATTCCAGGAGAACTCCAGTTCCAGGGGAATCCAAGACCCTCTTCTGACTTCTGTGGCATTGCACGACATGGGTGCACAAACCTACATGCAGACAGTACATTCATTCACATACAAAAATAAATAAAAAAATTAAAAAAAAAAGAAGGCAAGAAAAAAAAAAAAAGAAACNGGCGTGGTAGAATGTAAGGGCTGCCGATTGGGTGAATGGTGAAACTACAGCAATGTAGTCTGGACCCTCATATGATCAACTTGAATTGAATAAACCACTCACCCCTGCTGGATGGTGGGCTGGTGGGGGTTTGGCACAACAGCCTGAAATTGGGTTCATATGAAGGATGCTTGTACTCATGGATCATCACTTATAGCTAAAAAATGAAAAAAAAAAAACGGAGAGAAAGATGCAGGACAGTATGCAAGGATGGGGTGGGGGTAGGGGGAATGGAAAGGGAAATATGCCTGATCGAATTGGAAAATGTGTATGAAATGCACAAAGCACAATAAAAAAAATTGTTTTACCACAGTGCATGCTCTCTCTAGTAGGGAACAGGGCCATCTAATGGGTGAATATGTTCAAAGTACTTTACTCATGCTTTGAAAATATAATGAAACACATTCTTTTGTGTAATTCATGAACACTGTCACATTGTATGATGATTAAAAATAAATCAATACAAATTTAAATGAATGAAAAATGGATTAATCAACTTTTTAAATTGCTCATTCTAATTTATTCCAAAACCCAATAGCAATCACCTTCCTGGCCGGCTTCGATGGTTGTTACCAATATGTAACTTTTATTTATTTGTGTTGTGGGGTATGAAACGGTGACAGAGTTGTTTGTAAAAATAATTTCTTTCTGTTCTTTTGATGGCTAACTCAAGTTGTCATTTATCATCGTTTTATACTTTTACTGGAATAATTACATGCTTCATTTGTTTAAGAATTTATTAAGTTTTTTAAATTTTTTATTGAAGTTTGTGTGCTTCATACAATTTCTCAGGCCCAATTTAGACCATTCTCCTTTCCAAACCCCCCACCAAACCCGAGTTCATGCAGCTTTCCGTACATGTCTTGGTTTGATAATTTTATGAACACTGTTTAATCGAGACTCATGACTGAAGACTCAAAGGAAGCAAACAGGCCATAAATCCACTAGAACTCAGCACACTTGGCAACACACTCATTGTTTTCTTTATGGGTCACACTTTTCTTGTTTGTATGCTTGTCTAAATTAACACCTAAATCGTTTGGTTTGAGTAATAACATCTCCTTTATCAAGTCTTCATACTGTTCTATTTTACAAAGTAATTATAAATTAAAGTGTTATTTTTTTATTACTGCCTTTACACTTCATTAGCCATTGACTCATTTGTATGTTCATGAATGAAATGTATAACAATACAGTAATGATTTAAGAAAAAATACACCCAAGAAACAATGCCGTTTATATACTTAGAATGCACATGGGGACTTAAAGACTTATTCATGGATATTTAAAGCAGTTTTATCTGCAGTAATCCAAATGTTTATGAATAGGCTAGTGGATCACTAAATGTGGGCACAATGGGAGACTTCTTAGCAATAAAAATAGGCATAAACTACTAGTGCACGTTGCATGGATTAATCTCAAAATCATTATGTTTCATCAAAGAGTCTTGATGGCAGTTCTAGAACTGGTTCAGAAAATCAGTAATATCATAAACATTAAGGACCTTCCTTCCCACCACTGTGTTCTCTCTTCCTCACCTGTGGCCCATCATAGTGATGAGATGGCTGCTGCAGCCATGCCAACTGCAGTGTCCTCACTTACTGCATCTGCAACAGAGGCTTAAATACAGACTTGTTTGATGGCGTATATGTCAGGAGAAAGTCACGTGATTAATCCTTGTCATTAATGAGAGGTAAAGTTATTGAGACTACTGATGTCTTTCTTTGAACATGAATATTAAGGGGAGTTTTTTTTTATGTTCCAGGCCAAACCATAGAAATGATTCTTCTAGTCATCTTAATAAAACCAATGAGAGCCAGGCGTGGTGGGTTATGCCTTTAATATATCCTAGTAATAGGGAGGCAGAGGCAGGTGGATCTCTGTCAGGTTAAGGCCAGCTGGTTCTGTATAGAGTGAGTGCCAGGCCAGCTGGGACATTGAAGGGAGACCCTGTCTCAAAAATACACAACACCACACACACACACACGCACACACACACACACAAACCCTCACTGAGAAAGATAATAATCTTATTATTTACATGATTTTAGAGATGAGAAAACTAATGCTTAAAGGAAGATTTTTTAAAACTTGTGTGCCTCAAATTACTAGTAGACCATGAAATCAATTTGATGGGTTATGCACTAGCATTTAAAATTTTTTTTAAAGATCAGCTGGGCATGGTGGCACCATGCCTTTGTTCTCAGCATTTTGGGAGGCAGGAGGCTCTTTGTAAGTCATTACAAGGCCACCTGGTCACAGAGTGAGTTCCAGACTGTGGCCTACAGGGAGACCCGTGTCTTGACAGACAACAAACAACATAAAAGATCACCAATCGAGTATTGGGACATTTCAATAATAAATATTGATTAAACTTTTGATTTAACATCTGAGGGTATGTATGTGTATAGAAGCATATGTACTCTGTTCGATATGTGCTTGTCACTAATTGTTATTTTCAGAATTATTGAAAGCCTGTATTTGAGAAGTTTAAGTAATATTCCCAGGATCACATAGTAACTTAGGAAATTGTAATTTGACTCTGTGCTGTTTGAGCAGACACTTGGGCTCTCAAATCTCTCTGAGAAGCAACTGAGTTGATCGTGGTCGAGCTTTGGGGGTGGTGACTGATGGAGAGGGAAGAGAAGGAGTGAAGAGCGAGTGGAGTATGCAGGCGGTGTGGGAGCTAAGCTCATCCCAGAAAGAAGCTTACAGGTCCAGGAGGTTGAAGGGGTTTCAAGGAGTGTTGGGCAGACGGAATCATCAGCCCTTTTGAGATCTATTGGCAGTTGGCAGATGCCGGAGTGGAGGTCAGCTCTCTCACTGGTGTAAACCTGGTAGGTAGCACCACACCCAGAGTGCACCTGCACCCGAGGTTCCGTGGTAAACCAGAGCTGAGCCTATAAGAGCAGATATACGAGGATGTGAATCTGGGTGGTTGGGTTCCGTGGTGGAGGGTGCGGAGTGGGTCTGACCATGACCAAAATAGATTGTATGAAATTTCGAATAAGAATATTCATTTGTAAATGACACACTATTCACTTTGAGCAAAGGCTGCCATGTGATCAGAAGAGGACAGGCAGGAGGCACAGGCTGTCACACATGCACCGCACATGGGCCACAAAGGCGCTCATGTGGCACACACACACAAACACCCCCACACACGCACCACAATAACACACAAGATGTAGGCTGACGACGTGAACAAAGGTTTTTGACCTCCAGGCCATACTAATCAAAACTACACAAATTGGAACTGCCCCAAACAGTAATAGTCAAGATTCATTCCTATTTGCTTTGGGGTCCCAGACATCTGGTGTCAGCCATTGTGTATGACTCATACCACCCCATGGTGTCCAATGTTAGCCATCTTAGCTCATGCCAGATGTACTATACAGCACCATGCTAAACACAAACTTGCCCCTGTGGTCCTCTGTTCCCTACAGAGGGGTGTGCACCTTGGCTCTCTGAGAACTTCTCCCTCTTTCTCTCTCTGTGTTCAGGCTACAGAGCTTAAGGAGGTGAATGGACATTGAGGGACATGGGCAGCCCCAGTGGCTGTGCCCTCAGTTATAGACCTGTTAGTCATCACCCAAGATCACTAGTAGCCATGCCGTGAACTTGCCTGTCTTTTCTATTTGAAAAAAAAAATATTCCTATTGTGTCAATCAATGTCATTCCCATAGGGATTTATATGACTGGAAGGGGTCAACACTCAAATCCCAATTTGTTCAAATGGACATGATCTTGATAGGTGAAAGACACACTAAGGTCACATGGAAAATGACAGGGATTTGGAAGCATGGGTTCACAGGCCTGCCCCACACATGGATTTAGAGTGAGTGCATTATTGTGTGGACTTCTCAGAAGGTGGATAACAGGCTCAAAGGAAAGATGGTATCTGTCTAAAAGCCTGAGTAAAAATGTCTTCCACTTCTCTAGCTTTTTCCTCTAGGGAACAGATGGAGGTAATGTCAAGTTTATGCTTAGACAACATGGTGCCAGCATGGTTATATTCTGGTATGTGCTAAGATGGCTAACACTGTATTTTGTAGCCACAGAACCTGTAGGAGGAGATAGAACCAAAGTTTTGTTCCAGGTCTGGAAGTTTATGGCCCATTCAGCTGGGAAGCAGAGTTGAATGCCAGAAAACTTTGGTGTTTGAGTTTTTGGTTGCAACCACCTTCTCTCTTTCTTGGGGAAGAGCAAGACTGGAAGGAAGGACCTTGGTTGGAACAGGGTGTGTAGGGCAGGCAGCACACAGGTACAGAATCTTAAGGAGCACTGGAATTTTCTGCTTGGTGTCCAAAGTATGCTTTGGCCTGACATCCTGGCTCATGGACTAAGACCACACAGGTGGAGGGGCCTGGGTATCTGGGTATTGTGTGAGTTATAGTTCATCGCTACACTAAAATGGACAGTCATAATGCGCCCCCCAACCACCACCACCACCTTGGGGACTGTTCATATTTGTGTCTTTGCTCAGCCCTGCTTTCCTTACTCTGTTGCCATGGAACCCAGGAGAACCGCTATAGATTTGGCAGATGGTTTTAGACATGGCTGTACTGCCTCTTATTTCCCAACTGCAACCTCCTAGTCAAAGGGCCTACTGTGTATTGATCCTAGTCTGGGCACTAGCCATACAAGACTTTTTTGTTGAGTTTACACTACCAAACAGCCAGTATTGGAATCTGGAGACACCGATTGTCACAAATGCAGAGAAACAAATTTTCATAAACAGAAAGGGTGGAGAGATGAGTAGTGGTTAAGAGCATCGACTGCTCTTGCAGAGGACCCAGGTTCGATCCCCCACCCACATGGCGGCTAGAAGCTGTAACTCCAATTCCAGGAGAACTCCATTTCCAGGGGAATCCAAGACCTCTTCTGACTTCTGTGGCATTGCACGACATGGGTGCACACAACCTACATGCAGACATACATTTCATTCACATACAAAAATAAATAAAAAATTAAAAAAAAAAGAAAGGCAAAGAAAAAAAAAAAAAAGAAACATAAATAAAAAAAGAATTAAGATGCCCTGGGAGTAAGCGTAACACTTCACTTATTCTTTTGCTCTCTCTCTCTGCTTCCTTTCTCTCCCAAGGTCTTTCAGGACCTGGCTTGCCTGTGGCAAGAATTTCCCACCTCCTCTCCTTGCCTCTAGTCCTTTCCCACCCTTTCCTACTCTCTGTAATTGCACCTCATTGTTGTGGAACACACACACACACAAACAAACACACACACACACACACAACACCACAACACACACACACACACACAGTCTTATTTCTCCTCAGTGGGAGCAGACCAGGCCTGGTTCAGCCAGTGTCCTGACACCCAGTGGTTACATCAGCACCTTGGTAAAGATAGTAAATGGCATTTGTTACAAATGAATAAGCAAATCATATACAGAAGTGAAGTTTGAGATATTAACGATTATTATTATTATTATTATAATTATTTTGGTCTTTTTGAGACAGGTCCTCCCAGTAGCTCTGGCCTGTCCTGGAACTTGCAACGGAGACCAGGCTGGCCTTGAAACTCAACAAAGATCACCTGCCTCTGCCTCCCCAAGTGCTAGGTGGTGTGCCCCCCCGCCGGCTCATGACTATGTTTTCATATTTCCGTTCGCGGGCAGCGCGTGGACCCCGCGTGCTGGGATCAGAAGACACCGCTGGCTGTTAGGGCAACTGCTTTGCATTCATGATTTAATTTCCATTACAAATAGCCTGTGATACAGGTATTAGCATTTCACTTTAGAAGGGAGCTGACTGAATTATAACTCCAGTGGACTTTCCCAAGCAGTTTAACACTCCTGGCCATTGAGTTGGAAGTTCATTTATTTAACTACCCTGCTAAGCTGCTCTGCAACTCTGGCCAAGTTAATCTTAAGATGTAGCCTTCTGTGCAAAATGAGACCTCCTGAACTGCAGATTCTCTTTAAATCTTACAACGACATCCTGTAAGTGTGAGTTTGTGACTTCAAACATCCACAGAAATGCGCTATGAAACTGAAGGGATCTGTGATCTCAGCTTTGAGCTGAGAGAAGGTCAGAAACAGTAGCGGCCCCTTGGGAAGTGGCACACATTCGCAGCCAACAACAGAAACCCAAACTTCTGGCACAGAGCCAAATCTGAGGTCAAAGGTGCAGTTCTGTGGGCAAGTACTTGCAACCCATTCCTGAGTCCTCAGCCTTGTCCAGTGCACAGGCCCAGCGCCCTCACACAACAGGGGCTTTTTCACTTCTGGCTATGATTTAAAAAAGGTGAGGCCCTTGTGCCTTGGGTAGTTGAGGCTTTTTTTTTTTTTTTTTTGTTTTTTTTTTGAGGCGGGTCTCCATGTAGCCCCCAGCTGTCCTGGAACTCACACTCTGTAGACCAGGCTGGCCTTGAACTCACAGAGATCCACCTGAGTGGATCTGCCTCCTGAGTGCTAGGATTAAAGATGTGTGCCACCATGCCCTTCCAGGCATTGTTAAATCAACTGCATGTTATTAAGTGGAGGTTTGGCAGACATTTCCAAGCTGCACTCACTGATGTTCCTTCTTGGCTGGTACTTTCTTTTTACCTTTCCATTAACTTATTCAGGATTGGGCATTCCAAGAGCACAGTTCTTAGCACTCTCTGCCATGATAGCTTGAACCTTTCTCATATCCGGTCCTGACTTTATCTCAAACCTGGTATTATAACTTCCAACTCAATTTTAGGCATTATATAAATAATATATATATATATATATATATAATTATATATAAAATCTGTCCCTCCATACACTTGAGGATCGTGTAACCACACTCTGTAGACTCCTAATCTGCACAGTTTGGCCATTCATGTTCTTTGGAGTTCCTGGCTCCTGTTGCATGGTTAAGCTTCCTTAACAAGAGCTAAGAGGCAATTAGTGCCTTCTTGGGTCCTTGTTCTATGTTGCATGGGACTTATGTGTAGAGGCCGCATTGTAGATGTGCCACCTAGGCATGCGCCATTCATAGACCAAGTCTCTGTGTTTCCCGTTGTGGGACTCTGTGCAAAAGAAGATTCTTTTTTGGAGTGGTGTCAGGGATATTTTTCTCTAAATGTAAGGATACCTCTTTTGTAGTTAGTAAGCTATTACCTTAGCCTAGGGATGTGTCAACCTTGGGGATTTCTCTAAGATCTCTGACTTCTCCTGCCATGTGCATCTGGCTATGTTTATAATACCTAGTTTCCTCCCACTGAGTGAGTTTTAGGTCCAATTCGTTAGCCACTGATTTTCCCCAAGATAAAATTGCCACTATTGCACCAATGTCATGTGCTGTGCTGGTCATTGACGTGGATATTTGGTATTTAAACTTGGTGTTGATTAATGTTCTCCCTTAGCTCGCATAGTGCTCTCCAAAGCTGAGAGCTGGCCTTCAGGGGAGGTGACTTCCAGGTCAGTTCTGGCTCCATTGCTCCAAATCTCATCACTGAAGTCTGTCCTGTCTTCAGCAAAAGGGTCTTACCTTCAGGTTCTGGGAGGCAATCTAAAAACATATTTTTTATTGAGCTTTTGTAATTTCACATAACAGTTTGTAATCAAATTTAGACCCTCTTCTCCCCTCCATAACTCCGCACCCCCCACCCAGCCTCATGCATTCTGCCACACCTGGTAAGTCCCATCAGGTCAAGCATTTTACCCAGATGTCTTTCAGGGCAAGTTCATCCACTGGAGTCTATTCATCCTATCTAGAGATATTAAGAAATGTCTACATTCCCTCACCCAGCCGTAATCAGTTTCCAACGTTTCTCAATCTAGGGCCGGCCTGCAAACCATTTCCCTCCCACCACTCTGGTCCCTTGTCTGGTTGGCTTGGCATGGGTCTTGTGCTCAATGCCACCAATGCCACAGGTTCACATGAGAAAACTTCCATTGGCCTGAAAGCCTCTGCCTCCCTATGTTCACGGACCAACCCTGGCTCTTCCAGTCTTTCTGCGCCATCTTTTCTCCAATGGTCCTTGAGTTACGAGTGGGCGAGGTCCTATCCAAGGACACACACACTCTGCAGTCTCTTATTCCCTATACCTTAGCCAGTTGTGGCCCTTCTGTACGCATGGCACTCTGTCATATAAGGAAGCTTTGCTGGTGAGAGGAGGGATACACTAGTATTCTCTCCACCCCCTGTTCCACTGTGTTCCATTAGACAAATGAAATTTCTTATAATATCCTAAATATGGATTATTATATTTACAGACAATTACACAGTTCACCATTCATCAAAGAAGCCTCCTTTACAACAGATGGAGGCTCCTGCAGAGTTCCACACCTGGTCACACATAGAAAATATACATCTCAGAGATGCTTGCCTCTAGGTGACATATCTTCAGTGGAAACTCCAACTCTGTTCTTGGAAGTTATTGGCCCTCCTTTCTCATAATTCCCTTGTCATATGTTGGTGCTGATGTTTATCCTAGCTTTATAAATAGGGGCTAGAGAGATGGCTCAGTGGTTAAGAGCACCGACTGCTCTTGCAGAAGACCTGGGTTCGATTCCCAAGCACCCACATGACGGTTAAGAACCGTCTTAGGCTGGGCGTGGTGGCACATGCCTTTAATCCTAGCACTTGGGAGGCAGAGGCAGGGGGATCTCTGTGAGGTCAAGGCCAGCCTGGTGTATAGAGTGAGTTTCAGGCCATCTGGGACAAAAGGGAGACCCTGTCTCAAAAAAAAAAATAATAAAATAAATAAATAAATAAATAAATAAATAAAACGAGTAACACCTTTTTTTCCAGTCTCAGAATTTGTTATTCTGAGAATTTTTTTCCTTGAATACTTTGCAGTATTTGCTGATAAAAATCACTTGATACTCTCTCAAAAAATATGGCAGTTGATTTCTTTCTCTTTTTAAAAAATATTTTATTGTTTTGTGTATTTCCTATAATAGATCTTAATCAAGTGTAGACCCCCTCTCCCTCAGTACCCCCATTATTCCCCCACGCTAGACCCCTCCCCCTCAGTACCCCCATAACTCCCCCACACTAGACCCCTCCCCCTCAGTACCCCCATAACTTTCCCACAATAGACCCCTCCCCCATTAGTATCTCTATAACACCCCCACACTTGATTCCATGGATTATTTTTAAGAATATTTTTGATATATATATTTTCTAGAAATTTTCTAGAAACTTTTTGAAGATTTCAACTATGTTTTTAAGCAGGTTTTCAGAAAATTATTCATGTCTTATCTTTTATATTTTTATATAAGTTCTTTATTTTTTGAGTGTTTGTACATCTCATACAATGGTTCCCAATCAAACCTACTCCCTCCCATGCCCTAACACTCCATCAGAACTCATGCATTACAACATCCAAGTTAAGCCCTATCCAGTCAAGCTCTTGAAACTAGATGACTTCTGTGCAAATATAGATCCACTAGAGTCTAGTCAGCACACCCAGAAATCTTAGTTAAGGCATACCTTTCCTTACCCAGTAATAATCAGTCTCCTGTAGTTCTCAGTCCAGGGCTAGTCTCCCTGCTGGTCATTTGGTATTTAAAGTTGTTGTTGATTAATGTTCTCCCTTAGCAGCTCGCATGGTGCTCTCCAAAGCTGAGAGCTGGCCTTCAGGGGAAGTGGCTTTCAGGTCAGTTCCAGCTCCATTGCTCCAAATCTCATCACTGAAGTCTGTCCTGTCTTCAGCAAAAGGGTCCTACCTTCAGGTTCTGATCTTTCTTTCTTTTTTCTTTCTTTCTTTTGCCCTTCCAGGCATTGTTAAATCAACTGCATGTTATTAAGTGGAGGTTTGGCAGACATTTCCAAGCTGCACTCACTGATGTTCCTTCTTGGCTGGTACTTTCTTTTTACCTTTCCATTAACTTATTCAGGATTGGGCATTCCAAGAGCACAGTTCTTAGCACTCTCTGCCATGATAGCTTGAACCTTTCTCATATCCGGTCCTGACTTTATCTCAAACCTGGTATTATAACTTCCAACTCATATTTAGGCCATTATATATATATATATACTATATATATATATATATATATATATATATTATCGTCTTCCATACACTTGAGACTGTAACCACACTCTGTAGACTCCATTCATGCACAGTTTGGCCATTCATGTTCTTTGGAGTTCCTGGCTCCTGTTGCATGAAGGAGCTTCCTTAACAAGAGCTAAGAGGCAATTAGTGCCTTCTGGGTCCTTGTTCTATGTTTTTGTGGCTTATGTGTTGAGGTCCTCATTGTAGATGTGCCACCTAGGCATGCGCCATTCATAGACCAAGTCTCTGTGTTTCCCGTTGTGGGACTCTGTGCAAAAGAAGATTCTTTTTTGGAGTGGTGTCAGGGATATTTTTCTCTAAATGTAAGGATACCTCTTTGTTAGTTAGAAGTATTACCTTAGCCTAGGATGTGTTCAACCTTGGGGATTCTCTAAGATCTCTGACTTCTCCTGCCATGTGCATCTGGCTATGTTTTATACACGTTTTCCTCCCCACTCGGGAGTGTTAGGTTTTTTTGAGACAGAATCTCCCTGTAGCCCCAGCTGTCCTGGAACTCACTCTGTAGACCAGGCTGGTCTTAAACTCACAGAGATCCGCCTGCTTCTGCCTCCCAAGTGCTAGGATTAAAGGTGTGTGCCACCAGACTCAGCCCCACCCATTTGTCTTTCTCCACTCTGAGACCTTGTCTAAATTGGCATGAGTCCTGAGCCTGATGCCAGCATTGCCCCAAGTTCCCATGTGAAAGCTTTCGGTCCTCCGTAAGCCACTGCTTCTCTGCATTCATGCACCAGCCCTGGCTCTGACAATCTTTCCACCCTTTCTTCTGCAATGATCCCCTAGCCGTGGGTGGGTGAGGTTTCATATAAGGGTCCTATCCAGGGGTACACACTCTGGAGGCTGCCGGTCTTTGAAGCTTGGCTAGTTGTTGCCTTCTGTTTGCACAGCCCTCTATTGTGCAAGGAAGGTTTTCTGGTGAGAATTGAGGGATGCACTCTTTTTCTCTCTGCTCCTCATTCTCTGTGTAGAGTTCAACTGTGGATGTCTCCTAGGATTGGGCATCTTTCGCATGTATATTTTTGCTGTATTTTTAAAATTATGTCTCCACATTTGTTCCTAATATTAGATACTGGTGTCTTCTTTCTTTGGTTATTAAACCCCACCTTGGCATTCCATTTTGTAGGTTTTCCCACTCCCTTTAACATGCTAATTTTCATCCATTAGTTTCTACTATTATTGTTTACATTTTATGTACTTTCGTGGATACCTCTCTAAAATTAAGTTTCATCCCCTTCTCCTCATGTATGAATTTAGGGTATAAATTCTCTTTACGTAGTGCTCTAGCTGCATTCAACTTGTTTTGAAGTATAATATTCTATATAGTTTTATCTTATACTCTGTGATTTATACGATATCTATGTTTTGCACCATGCCTCTTCCTATTTATTCATAATATTCTTACGCATTTTATATGTATTTCTACACTATTTCTCATGAATTGTACACATCTTTTAGCATTTGGTCTCCTAGTTACATGTATACATCATTATCATACTTGTTATTTTTGTCCATTGTCTAATGGGTTATGGAGAGTAAATAGCAATACTATTGGATTTTATGTGCTGATTCATGGCTCTGATTTTGCTGGATTCACTTACAACTTATACTTGTGTCCTAATCTGTTTTCTCTACCATAACAGCAGGCCATGAAGTGGGTGACTCACCAACAACAGTCATTTCTCCCTCCCAAATTAAGAGGTTGGGAAGTCCAATATGAAGGCACCTGCTGATTCCACGATGGCAAATGTTCTTGTCCTCATTGAAGGTGACATTTTGGCATACTTCCTCCCCAAAGCCTCACCTTCTAATTCCAATATATTGGAGGTTAATATTTCAATCTGTGAAATTTAGGGTCAATTTGTGTACACTTGGACTGTCCGTTGAATATTATGACATCCGAGAGCAAGACCACACCTTCTTGTCCCTTTCCAAGTCTTATATAACCATTTTATAATTGCCGTTATTATGACTTATGGTTTATTACAATGGCAATAAAAGTGATAAAATAACACCTCTCTTTTTTCCTAAGTGTAATGGAAAACCTTCTAAGGTTCTGCTGGTGCTTAGCATCCATTCCAGTTTCCTCTAAAAGTGTGTGTATGTGGCAGGATGTGGGTGTGTTAGTACTGCAGAGGGCATGGAACTGAATATGACCTTTCCCAAGCTGCCTTGAACCCTGGATGTGATTTTGGTTTGGACAATTGTATGTGCCTGTATGACTTTAGAAAAAGTATGCAGGTTTGTCTAAAGCGGCAGGAAAAACAGAACCTCAAACTACATCCTGATGCCAAAAGAGATAAAGGTTCTACTGTTCAGCAAAGCCTACTGAGGGCTGGGCACACATTGGTCTTGACAGCGTTTATTAAAGCCACCTGTTCTCTGCCTCGCCAACCATACTGTGTCTTCCCGAGCTGACAGAAAACAGGTATCCATCTACTGGCAGCCATATTTAATTTCCTCTTAGAAAAGCAAAGAATAAAGGAGAATAAATAAATGTTTCTCTGTAATAGCTACGTTACTGTCCAAATAGTGAGTTTCCGATGCTGAAAATACAAAATACAAACTAACACAAAAAAAGAAATAGAAACCGTTCATCACTTTTTGCTACAAAGAAAACTCCTTGTTTATTTTGTCATATATATGCTTTTATGGACATGTATCTTAACTCATCATCTGATTTTTATCAGCCTGACATAATGCAATTCACAGGGCTTAAATGATGACTTCTGTGTCTTAGAGCACATGTTTTCCAAGTCTAACATGACTGTGGTTAAAGTTTCAGGGGTGGGGAGCCATGTGCTTCCAATTTTTTAGGATATACACCCAAATGCTTTGGGATGTTTAGATGCTCAATTGCTGATGTCTCTGGGCAGGGTGCTGCAAGCCTGTAATCCCAGCACTGGAGGTAGATACATAAGGATCACAGGGGCTAGTCTGGACTACATAGTAAGACCTGATCTCAGAAATCAAAGATAAAAAACACAGAGCAAACAAATAAACAACTAAAAGCTTATTAAGAATACCAAAAGAAATGGAGAAGCATGAAGATAAATCCTCTATCAATATTTCCCTAATGGGCACAAGGGAGATCACTTAGGGGAAAAGAGAGAAATGGAAACAAAAGTATACTGGTAGACATGCATGAAAATTCCATGATGAACACCTTTGGTTTGTATGCTCATGTAAAATAAGATTTATCAAAGAATACAATCCAGTATGATAACCAGATGAATGCAGAAACGTGAGGAAATTACCTCATAAGACGGGAGTATAATTAATGGTCTCCTTTCCTCACTAACTGACCATCGCATGCATTAAGAAACAAAAAAAGTTTCAGTGCAACAGGATAGGTTAAATATTTTATTGAGGTAGAAGAGAAAAAATTTTTCCTTTGCTCACTTTCCATTTTGCCACCCCAGTTTCTCAAGACGCTCCCTCAGGATTTGGTTTTCCTATGCCCACAATCTCCCACAAAAGCCTGATGAACTTCAGATGCAGTTCTGGCCATCTCTGAGGCAAAGCATTTGGTTGTCTACTGATGTGTAAAAGAAGCCAAGCTATCAAGCTGAGTTAGCTCCCAGCAAGGACTCCATCCAAGAATCTGGGCTCCCCTGTGACTAACAAAAACAAAAAAAGAATGTTTCCTGGGAAGGATTTTATGTTAATCTGTTCATCATTTATGATGGTGTCAAGGACACAAAGTTTACAAAGAAACTGAACCAAGAGTAATTTTCCAGGCACTTCTTAGTAATTGCTGCACAAAACCCATAGTCACAGTTTGTTCTTGTTTTTAGCCATCTCCCACCCTGAGAGGGGCGTACACCCACTGTCCCAGGGAAGCTGAGTAAGTAGTGGTGGGCTCTACAAGGTAACCACAGCTTCCTAAGCCCAGTTTCCACCTTTTCTTTTTCAAGACTTGACTTGCCTCTTGTAGTATACCATGTGAGCCCTTACAGTAGAAGAAATGTAGTCATTTCTTCCTTTGTCTGTGACAGAGGGAAGGAGAATCATCTCTCCTCTGTGTTGAGATGAGCCTTGTTTTACTCGCTTCTCCTGAAGTTCGGGAGGATTTGTTGGCCTTCTTTTAGCCATGATCTTGCTTATAGCTTTTAATGCCTTCTCCTGGTCACATTTCTAGTCACCTCCTCTTCAGCAGTTGTTTTAAAATAAGGATTATAGAACATAAAGATAACCTTTCCCCCAAAGTGGGTTTTTGTATTATTCATAACTGTACCTTATTCTAAGACATTAAAGAAATGCTTAGAACAAAGTGAGCTACTGTCTCAAGTGTTTCTTGGAAATAACTGATTAAGAACCACATTCAAAATGGGAAGGCAGAAAATAGTATCAGCAGTATATACGAAACTGTACCCAGAATATATTTCTATCAGTGCTTCAGGAGGAGAAATCTGTGTTCATAGGAGTTGTTAATCAGGGCAGACTAAATGATGTGTCACAACTCAAGACTTAAACAATGTAAAGCTATTTGTTTCACATGAGGCTGCTGGGTGTTTGGTGGAGAGCATTCCAGTGGTGATTCAGAAACTCAAGCTTCTTCTATCTCAGTGCTCTGACCTTTTTGACATTCCAAAGTCCATCTGTATTTGTCTGGGGGAGGGAGAGAGAGAGGGAGGGAGAGAGAAAGAGAGCTAGAAAATGCAGTTTGCTTATATGTCTAGGTACTAGGTAAACGAAATGGGTTCTGATGACACGTAATTGTCTTTGCTAACAAGGATGATGATATTTCTGAGGTGCCTGCAAAAGAATCTTAATCTGCTCACTGTTTAAGCTGCAGCAGCTGCATTGTCCCTGTGCCTGTTTCTCTTTTAGCCCTTGTGTGTGAATGTATCTTAACTCACACCTATAGCTATGAGTAAATGAAGTCTGTCTCAGGCAATGAGGCCCTCTTAGAGAGGATTTCCCTTTGCTGAGTCCCCGTGGATGGCTTGGTAAATGTCACTTGATCCCGAGGACCTTCTTGATGGCACTTGGTACTAGAGACTCATTCCCAGCCTTTGATGCACTTGGGCAATTTCTTTGGCCAGCTAGAATAATATGGATGAAGCAAGTAGAAAATAACACAGAGAGCAGAGGGGTGGACAGCCTGGGTGGTGGCGGGCCATTCACACTGTCACACTTAACATGCCAACTTCCTGGGGCAAAAAGGTGCTGTCAGTCCTTTAAAGAATATTTATACAATTTTCTTTGGAATATTCACAACCCCCAGGAAGTTCTTGGTTGTGTGTCGGTGGCATAACTTAGTGGGCATTGTGACACCTAAATAAAATGCATTGCTTTTAACCATCTCAACTGCTTAGATTAATCTCCAGAGAACTAATAATTTGCCTCTGCAGGAGGCTATACTTTCATAGATGTAATGTTCATCATAGTTGCAGGCTCCCTCCTCCCCAATTCAGAAGTCTTTTCCTAAGAGAAGATCAGAATGGTGGTATGTAGGATGATACCAACATCACCACTGTCATGACGATGACAAAACTGAATCTACCAGGAATCAGGATGCCTCGAGCTTGGCATCGCCAGCAAGTGTCTAAAGAGAATACTTTGGCTTTGCATAGGTCTGGAAAAGTTCTATTGCTGGCAACAGTCTAGAGAACAATCTTTCTATTCCAGTGATTTACAAGTTCCTGACTGCTACCACTACCATTGGACGATTAAACTGGAACATTCATTTAGCTGTGTTCACAAGGTTATAGACGACCTCAGGGCCTCAGGTGAACATTGCAGAGCATCACTATCATCACTTTGGATGTCATCAGAAGAAACTACCAGAAACTTCCCAAGACAGTCTGTGCTACTGTGCTTTCCAGAGGCTTTGGCAGACCGCAGAAGTCAGTTTGTCCAAGTACCTGGACTTGAAGCTCTCCCTGCCAAATCCTCAAGTGTCACAGGATAGGAAAAGGTCAGTGCAGACCACCACTGGCTGTCAAGTTGAAGATGATCAGATGGGATGAACGCTCCCTGGTGCTGAGTTGCAAATGCCTGAATCTTGCTTCTCCTGGCAGTAGCTGGAGGGATGGGAGAGAAAGCAGCTATAAATTCTTTAATGGTCCTTAGAGCCAAGGCAGCTTACAGAATACATTTAGGAAAGCCATGTTATTTAAAAGGTTCTAGGGGACATGAAGGTAAACAGCTTGAAAGCTAGGGGGAACCTTATTTCTTTCCTCCTCTGAATGAACCCCTAGTTAATTCTTCTTGTGATTACAAGACACAGGAGACAACATTGTGCCAGAATACTTGGTTCTGACTTGTAGGGCGCCAATGTTCAGTTACACTAACTTTCTTTTGTGGAAACATTTGGAAATTAGACTTTGAAAGTATTTCCTTTCTTAGATCAGTAGCACTCATTGCAGATAGCTGAGTTATCAGTTCTGAAATATCAAAGAGATGAGTACAACATGATTTAAGTTTCCTGATCATCGGCAAGGATGAAGAATATTGACTCAAATGGGATGTTCTGAGGAGATGAAAAAAACTAGCTGAAAAGATCAGAGAGATGACCTAAATCCCTTACCTCACTCTGTAGCCGAGCCTGGCTTTGAGCTTATAGCAAGTCTCCTGTCTCAACCTCCTGAATGCTGGGATTACAGGTTTGAGCATTAGGCCCAGGTATGCATTGTACTTCTTTCTAATGGATGTGGAAATAAAGGCTGAGTCAATTATTCTCCCTTTTCCAGAATGGACCTGTGAGTTTTGGTATCATATTCAAACTCTTTAAGTGATCGGACAGTTCTGATTTCAAATTTCTTCATTCCCTTTTTGACACATGACCTATTTTGATTGAAGTTTGTAGACTATTACTACTTTATTAATAAAAGGCAAGATGGTGTCAGTGAAGACTAGAAAGGGGAAGAGGCAGAATATCATGTAAGCCATATATGTAGAGGCCATGTGGGAAAGGTGTCATGACATCTCAAATAATTTTGAATTTCTTTAGCTTTCAAATATTCTAAAGCAAAGGGCCCCTTTTCTCTCAATGCCTTCTCATTTATAAGATACAATACCACACCATGGAGATATATGTTAGTGTTGGTTAAACCACCATTTACTCTTCACCTGGGATTGATTCTCCTGGACCTCCTTCACCCGTGATGTGGACCATGGTGGGCCAAGCTTCAGTGCAGCTGTGGAACCAGATATGAAGTTTGATGCCCATACGGGGGTGCCAATGCTGGAGTATCTTTACCTTTACCTTGACTTTCTGTTGTGGACCTGATCTTTTAAATATCTTTATAATTTTTATTTGTTTATTTTTATTTTATGTGCATGAGTGTTTTGCCTGCATGTATGTAACTGCATCCATGCATGCAATGCCTGCAAATATCAGAAGAGGACATTGGATCCCATGAAACTAGAGTTAAAGACTTTGTTACCCACCATATAGGTGGTGGGAACTGAACCAGGGTCCTCTGCAAGAACAGGCAATGCTCTTAGCTAATGAGCCATCTCTTCGGTCCCACTCTTAAAATTCTTTTATGCTGTACTGTTACTTAACTAAGGGATTATTTGCTATTTCTTTCACTTACTTGCTTTTGTTCATGAGAAGATAGGTTTCTCAATCTAACCTCTGCCAGTTAGTGACAGCATGCACAAGACCCATACTAACCTAAGCAGACAGAAATCAAGCATAAAATGGGGGCAATGGGGAGCAGGCCTGCATTCTATGCTAGGGTTCTAGCCCAAGAACTATTGGCAACTGGGCCCTACTAGGTGAGAGAGTAGATCATTAAGGGTGTGAATTGGGATAAGCTGACTAGACTCCAGTGGAGGAACTTGTACCAAGGCCATCTAGGTAGGATGGGACTTAACATACATGTCAGAAAACATGCAGTGTAGTGGAGGGATCTATAAGGGGTATGGATGGGAGAGGGGTTCTAAATTTGATTAAGATCTGTTATATGAAATGCATAAAAACAATAAAATTTTTTTTTCATCTTTTTGAGACAGGGTCTCCCTGTAGCTCCAACTGTTCTGGAACTCACTATGTAGACCAAGCTGGCCTTGAACTCACAGAGATCCCCTTGCCTTTGCCTCCTGAGTGCTGGGATTAAAGGTGTGCACTACTAAATTTTTTTAAAAGGGAAGGAAGACTTGTCTTTCTCCTTGTCCACTCCAGACCCAGAGACTGACATAGACCATAAGATGCTGAGTTTGTGGGTATACGTTAAGCTGGGTATCATTGATGAAAATCCATTTTTGGAGCAAGCATTTAGCTTATATTTGTTAACATGTGATCCCCCAATGATTCTAAGGCTCTTTGTGCATTTTGCTTGTTTGTGTATCTTGGTTCAGTTACACAGTCAGTGCCTAATCAGTGCTGTATATGAGGCTACGGCTTCAGAAAACACACTGGTTACATAGACAGTTATCAGCCATACGTGAGGAGCTAGAGTCAAAGAATAAATTAAGATACTGTTTACAAAAAGATTTTATAGTACCAAATTTAAAATGAAACTATGACACTGATAAAGGCATGCATGGGTTGCTTGTGTGAGGTTCCAGAGAGTTCTACTCTGACAATGGTGCTGGGTACTTAAAAGTTGCCTTTGTGACTTATAGCATCACAGAAAGCAACATTCATGTGCCTGACTTATGCTGTTTGGAAATGGACTGGTTGCAGTCATTCATTCATTCATTCCGATTTCATTTAAACTCATCAACATATAGTTTTTGAACATCTATATTAGCAATAACTGTAGCCCCTAAGAATACACCAGTGTGTGAGTGAAACAAAGTTCCTTATTTTTGAGGTTAAACTCTAGTGAAGAGATTTGGAAAATAAGTGAATAAATATGGTAAGAGATGGTAAAAGTTATTAAAAGCAAAATAGAGTGGGGGATAAAGCATAATTGAGAAGCTATATTAATCAAGATAGTCAGGAAAAGGAGGCTGAAAGGACACCGCAGTCGGTAAAGTGCCTGATATATAAGCCCGAAGACCCAAGTGTAGATCCTTAGCTCCCATAGAAGAAGTAGGGCCTGTCATCTCAGTCATGGGAGGTGGGGGTAGAGACAATTAGATACCTGAAGCTCTCATCTAGCCATGTTAGCTGAACCGATGAGCTCCAGGTTCAATGGGAAACCCTGTCTCAAAAATAATAAGGTAGACAGGGATTGAGGAAGTATTCCCATGGTCAACCTTTGTCTTCCATATCTACACATGAGTGTGACGCCCCCACTATTGCCTTAAATAATTAATAAAAAGAAATGATGAGGGAAAATGAAGAGGGAACATTGGTATGATTCTGTAGTTTTTTTTTTTAAACCTTCTCAGACTTGCAGAATATATAAAGAATCCCTCCACCCCATGTTGTGATTTCTAGGAAAGAGACATCCTCAGCCTGTCTGGCCAAAGTGAAAACTGAAATTGTCCACAGAACTGTGCTACTGTGATTGTTCCATACAGGGTCCAGTAGCCCCAAGACAGAACGGGAACTGTGTAGAAGAGCTGCTCAGTCAGCTGTGCGTGGAGGGAACTGCTTCCTTGGTTCCCAAAGGGAAAATCTCATTTACATGAGAGACTATTGCTGAACATTTTGGAGAATATTTGTCCCTGGTGACTGATATATCCAAACAAGGAGTGGATTATGAATTCTCTTTGGGTAGTTATAAGAGCTTTCTGTGAACACACTTTGGGTGGAAGGTTTACAAATGGTCAGTTTGTCAAAAAAAAACAACAAATGGTCACTTTGTCTAGGACTAATCTGTAGTAAGGATAAAAATGCATTCAATGGTTGTGTTGGAGGTATTTATAGTACTTTTTAATGTTCTTGTTGCTGCTGAAGTCTGCTGCAAAGGAGCCTATTAAACAGAGTCCCAATGTTTCAACAAGTATTGAAGCCTGTTGCATATTAAATGTTTTATAGCTAGGTTTATTACATTAAAACTTCACAGAGACATTCATGACCCTTATTTCTTTCTGATAGGAAATAAAACCTAGAAAGGTATTTCTGGGTTTTGTAGAAATGCTTGGAACATTAAAAAAGCTGTCAGATGCTGAAGTTCAAAGGTATTTCACAATTGTTCATTTCTATAAGATCACTGGGGCTTTTAACAATCCCTGAGGTCTTCCACATCTTGAATCTGATATCTTTCTCTCCTTTTAAGAAAACATGCACAGCTGCTTCGGTGAGAGGAATGCATGGAGTCCTTGGTCTATGCTTCTAGAAGAAGAGAGACCTTCTTGGCAAGGGGAAAGATAGAAGGAAAATAAAATTCCATTTAATAGATAAATAGTCCTTCACGGCATGACATTTCTCTAACCCCTTCAAAGACCCATACTCCTGGAGGCCTTTGCAATATACTTGGAAGATTAGCTATCACGTTTCCTAGGATTTTCTGTGGGCTAACCATATGAACTGTGACTCTCCTACATCTCATTCACTCATGATTCATTCCATGTTTGCTGAAATCTTATTTAGTATCAGACACTGTTCTGGGGGCAGCCAATAATTTTAAAGCAAGGATGTAATTCTCAAGGAGGGTCTGGTTCAGGCCACATAGCTACAAAGAAATATGCATAGATCCTTATCTCACTACAGCTAAGAAAGATCCATTTTAGAATTGGGGTTGAGAGGCCTTTGGGGGAAGATCCACAAAGATTCTATACTGGGTGAGTGAGTGATAGGAAGAAGAGGTTAATGTTGTGTTTTTAATGCTGTGTGGGCTGCAGGAAAGATATGCACAGAACCTGAGACCAGAAGGAGCAAGTTTATTAAAGAATGTTCTAGAAATGGAAGGCTCAGCATGATAGTCTTCCCAGGGGCAACAGCACCGCTAAGCTTATTGCTTAAGTACCCAACAAGCCCGTTATCTCACTGTGCTTATTTCTATTATGGTAATAGTCTTAATATTTATTTAGTGTTTATCATGAATACCTTGCCTTCATATGTATTAAACTGTTTCATCTGCATAACATTCTGGTGAGACTGGTATTACTATTATTTTATAGATGAAGAAATGAAGCATAGGCATCAAGGACCTGCCTGACATCACGTGTCCAAAGTATGCTGTAGGAGGCTTGAAGAAAAATTTCAATTAATAATCTGAACTGATATACTGCACCATCAGTCTTTACTAGATTATTTTTAGCGACTGATTTGACATATCTTCATTCAGCACTGTAAATGTGTATGAACATATTATGTGTTTAATTTATTAGCACATTTATTAAGTACATATCATATGTCATGCAGACATTGTTCTACCTTCCTAGAATTCAACAGTGAACAAAACAAATGCTTTCAGATTATGATAAATGCTATTTAAAAAACCACTGTGCTCTGAGAGTTACTGGAGTCAGTGAGTCAGTGGTCTATTTTTGATAATCGATTTCAAATTATTGGTCTTCTAATATTTATACGTTCCTGAGTTCTTCAGCATAGACTCCAATATTTACATTTGCTTAATTTATATTATCCAATGAAGACCTAAGTTCTATAAAAATGGCTATTTCCACCCATGTGTAAGAAATAAGTAATAAGGTGGTTGTGTTTGTTGAGAGCAGCTGTGCCAGCCTCTTTGACTGCACATGTTTTTGGCATGTTAGTCTTGCTCATGACATGCTGGTGGAGCCCACCCAGATGCCAGGATTCTCTTCCAGCTAAGTCTTTTACTACTTGGAATGTACATTGAAACATTCTTCCTCAGGGTCTAGAGACAAATCCTAAGATGACTCTGATCCAGTTGCTAAGATGCTGTGCTCCCAGTTGCCCATGGTGACAACAGCCAGAAAAGGCAAAAGGATACAGGCATCCTTTAACTCTTCCTCCGTGCCTTGCTCTTTACGGTAGCTTTGTGGGGATGATGATGATAAAATGCTCAACCATCAGAGCTGGCCATAAGGAAGTAGTCATGTAAGCATATTCTAAGGTCCAGATATATCAGCACCAGAAGCCTGTAATCACACTGCTTTCCTTTGTACTATACCTGATGCCCCCATATTAAAATGAAGGTTTGTATTAGTCACTTTTCTGTTGCTGTGATAAAACCACCATGAGCAAGGGAACTTATAAAAGGAAGAGTTTATTTGAGCTTACGATTGACGGTTCCAGGGAATCAGAGTCCATTTTGGCGGGAAGCATGGTGGCCAGGGCTGGAGCAGCAAGCTGAGGGTCACATCTCACAATGAATACAGGAAGCAGAGAGAGAGAGAGACTGGAGACCACAAGGCTTGTTAAACTCACTATGCCTGCCCCCAATAACATACTTCCTCCAGCACAGCCACACCTTCTAAGACCTCCAAGAACAGTGCCACCAACTGGACACAAAGTGCCTGAATACTTAAAGCCTATGGGGGGACACTCTCATTCAAACCACCACATTCCACTCCCTGGCCCCCATAGGCCATACAAAATGCAAAATGCATTTAGTCCAACCTTAAATGTCCCCATAGTCTTTACCAGTCTCAATTATATTCAAACGTCTATCATCCAAAATCTCTTCTGAGACACAGGCCAATCTCTTAACTGTAAGCTCCTGTAAAATCAAAAGGCCAATTACATACTCCCAACATAAGGTGGAACTGAATACACATTCCCATTCCAAAAGGGAGGAATAGAGGCATGGTGAGGAAATACTGGACCAAAACAAGACCGAAAACCAGCAGGGCAAACACAAAGTCCAGTAGCTCCATGTGCAACTTCTGGTACTTGACTTCCAAAAGCCTTAGATGGCTCAGCTCTTCCAGCTTTGCTTGCAACACACATCTCTTTCTTAGGCCAGTACCACTCCCTGTATGCAGCTCTCCTTGGCAAATATCTCACAGCTCTGGCATCTCAAATGTCTTCTTGGGGTCTCCGCTGCCAACTAGGCTTCACCTTCACAGCTTCACACAATGGCCTATCAGGGCCTTCTTTATTCAGGGATGCCCCTGCTGCACTTTGCCTGGCCTCTGTGGCTCTCTGAAACCTCAGAGGAAGAACTGAAGATCCCTTCACTCTTGCATCCTTCGTGCCTCTAAAGCCAGCACCACATGAATGAAATTGCCGAATTTGGCTGCAAGTTTGGGATGGACTGTCTCCTACTTTAACCACATTTGCAAATTTTCTTTGCCCTGGACTTGTTGGAGTAGAAAATGCTTCCAGTATTTTCCTTTCAAAAATTGGAGGCTTAGCTGGGTGTGGTCTTGTACTGAAGGTACTATTTATGTTGTTTACTTGTAAATCTCAAGGCCTCTCCTTAATCACTCTAATCTCACCTTTCCCATTTTTTTACTTGTAAATAGCTAGGCCTCTCCTTAATCACTTTAGTCTCCTTATCAAAAAGAACATCTCCTTCACAAGCCTTGGCCACACCTTTAATCTTCCTAGTGCGGTTTTCAGATCCAATCTGTACATTCTGCATTTCTTTCTGCCCCATCTGCTCTTCTTCACTGTAGATCTGTACAATATTCACTATTAACAGCCATGCCACCATTTCTACATTAGGCTTTCTTGAAATATCTTCCGCCAAAGACATTAGTCCGTTGCTTTTCAACTTAGCATCAGGCAAGCATTTGGACTGTGGTCAAACTGCTGCCAGACTCCTTATCAAAATATCCCAGTTGCTGCCTAAGTCTTTATTTTTCTCTGGAAATACATTTTTTGCAAAAAATGCTTTCTTCCAGGCTTCTACTAGAATGACCTGTTAAGCTCTGCTTACAGTAGTCAACAGCTTTTCTGGCCCAAAGTTCCAAAGTTTTCCACATTTCTCCAAACATCCACATGGTCAGGTTCTTCACAGCCAACAGCCCACTCTCTGGTACCAAATAACTGTATTAGTCACTTTTCTGTTGCTGTGATAAAACCACCATGAGCAAGGGAATTTATAAAAGGAAGAGTTTATTTGAGCTTATGATTGATGGTTCCAGGGAATCAGAGTCCATTTTGGCAGGAAGCATGGTGGCCAGGGCTGGATCAGCAAGCTGAGAGTCACATCTCACACTGAGCACAGGAAGCAGAGAGAGAGAGGGACTGGAGACCACAAGGCTTGTTAAACTCACTATGCCTGCCCCCAATAATGTACTTCCTCTAGCACAGCCACGTTTTCTAAGACCTCCAAGAACAGTGCCACCAACTGGAGACAAAATGTCTGCCTACTTAAAGCCTATGGGGGGACACTCTCATTCAAACCACCACAAGGTTCAAATACAGAGCTTTGGGTACAGTGCTTGGAAGAAATATGATGACAGGATGACTCTGCTCCTACATCATGGCCATTTGGATATTGTTATCAGTTAGTTAAATAAAATCTGGAAGTCTTGAGGAATTGGGCACAGAGATACCATTCCAGGATGGATACAGCAGAGCTCCAGAAATAGTGCCTGGGGGCCAGGGCTAGGCCCCTATGGATCCTCTCTCTGGGTCTTTTCTATGATAGTTAACTTTTGAGGATGGTATAGCATCTTGAACTTTGAAGAACACAACACTGCCCAAGTCCACAGAGCCTCTTTTACTGACTACCCATTGGACTTTGGACAAATAAGCTTCCTGAGCTAGTTTAGAATGGAACTAAAACACATTCTCTTCTATTTTTGAAGAAGTTATAATATCCTTGACAGACTCATCCTAAGTTAAAAATATTGAAAGAAGACAGGTTTGCTCACCTAGGAAGCTGGAAAGTCAAAACCTGTTTTTCCTTTCCTCACAGCACCCCCCCTGCCCAACCCCCCATCCTGCCAGCCTGGGATACAGGCAGGCACCTAATTTTCCACCCTAGAGGTCTGATCTATCTCCCTAACCGAAAATGAAGGTGGCTAAATACCCTACCACTGATCATCGAGCACTCCATCTGTGCTCATTCCCCTCCTCCAAATTCTCTGGTGCCAAACTGCCTCTCAGACCTGCCCAAGGGAGGAATTTTGTAAGTCAGACCCTGCCCACCAACCACCCCATTCAGTCCTTCTCCCACACTCCCACCTTGTTCTCAGCCAGACTAGGATCCCTACAGACACCAGTTTCTTCCCTGGACCAACTCCTTTACCCTGAGTCACCAATCACCCTATTACAGGTGCTAAGCACCACCTCAGTTAATCCCAACCTCCATCTTCTCGACTCTTGATCTGCTGAACAGTCCTACCTACCTAGGACTCAGAACAGAAAGTAACAAAGCTATACTAACAATACAAATATATCAAAACTTAATTACACAAAAGCCAAACAGAAATACCTACTGGTCAGATATCCAATAAAGAACATCCTTATAGCCAAATGGCAGCACAAAAACACAAGTAACATGAAAAATCAAGAGAATGTGTCCCCAAGAAAACCCACTCTCCATGCAGAAGGGCACTACAATGAAAACCATTCTGAGGAACAGCTGAACTCAGAATTTAAATGAACAATTATAAACATGATCTAAGAACTTAAAGAAAACACAAACAACTCAAAGAACTCATGATGCAGAGGAATATAAAATATGCAGCTTAATGAAATATCAAAAACAATTCAGGACTTGAAAACTTAATTCACAAAAGAAATAAAAAGAGTGAGGACCCCCCCCCCAAAAAAAAACTAGATGAATTCAAAGAATCCAATAAGCCAATTGGAAACAACAGCAGAAAGCCTCACAAGCAGATTGAATGAAACAGAAAACAGAATATCAAGACTGTATGACAAAGTTGGAGATCTGGAATCCTTAAGAAAAGACTATATAAAATTTAAAAAACCCACAAGAATAGAATACATAGGAAATGTGGGACAAGAAGAGAAGACCAAATGTAAGAATTATAGGCATACAGGAAGGAGAAGACTCTCAGGCGAATGGCATTGAACAGATCTTCAACATGATTATAGAAAAAAACTTCCCAAAATTAAGGAAAGAATTCCCTGTAAAGATTCAAGAACCACATAGAACACCAACTAGACATTACTACAACAGAAAATCACCATGGCTATCAGTCAAAGCATTAAATATACAGAACAAAGAGATGGTACTGAAGGCTGCTAGAGAAAAACAGTTATATATAAAGGAAAACCCATCAGAATCACAGCTGACTTTTTAATGCAAACTATGAAAGCCAAAAGAGCCTGGACCAATGTATTCCCAGCTCTAAATGACCTTGGATGCCAACCCTCAGTGCTCTATCCAGCAAAATTATCTATCAAGGTTGAAGGAGAACATAAAATTTTTCATGACATGAATAGGCTGAAAGAATTCATGTCTACCAAATGACCCCTACAGAGAATACTCAAAACAGTACAAAGGACTGAAGACACGAATGTGCATTCTCAAGAGGTTACAGAAACAAAGGAGGGTATAATAATGGAAACTCAAAATAGAACCACTTAAAGAAATTAAACTTAAAGAAATTAAATTGACAGTATCCAATATGCACCTTTCTGTGTTTTTGACAGGAGAGTTGAAGCCATTGATACTTAATGTTATTATCAAAAGATGTGTATGATTACTGTCAAAAGACACAGACTAACAGAATGAACCAAAAAAGAAAACTTTTTTGTTGTCTTCAAAAAGCTCATCTCCTTTTGCTGGTCCACCACTGAAATGACAAAGAAAGCAGAACTTTAAGACACATGATGTGGAGCAGCATTTGAGTAAATGGTTGAAAACACAAGATGCTGTTAGCAAGTGTCCTATATATTTTGGAATTTAAATTCTGGGGCAATATTAAGACCTTTCTCTAGTGTCAAGTGAGCTGGGGCTTACGTTAATGGAGCTAGGGTGTAAATGCTGTCATGGTCTATTTTCCTTTATGAGGGCTTCACTCTGGTTTTGGTGTGTCAAGGATGATGATCCAAGGGGCAGGAAGATTGTGGAGCCAGGGTAAGAGGTGCATGACCCTGAAGAAACAGAGTCCTACAGGCTCTTGGGACCCTGTTCGTACAAAGTTACAGTGATGGCAAAAAACCAGCATAGAACTGGGGAATGAGTAGGAGGGTCACAGCTTTGTTGAGGAACTACTGGAAGCTGAACACTGTTGGTGAGGGAGAGTGGACCAAGGGATTGATGCTACATAGGCTGAACAGGGTCCCCTGGATTAACTCACACCAAGGGACATCTGGGTACAAAAACTTGACTCAATAGGCCTGAACATTAGTGACAAAATGCATGAAGTCCTGTTGGTGGGATAATGGGCGGGGTGCAGATAGAATAGAGGTGACTAAATATGATTAAGATGTGATGTATGAAACCCGCAAAAATTCAACAAAATATATTAAAAATAAAAAATATAAATTAAAAAAACTCATCTCACCCTCAAGGATAGACACTACTATCTTAGGGTGAAAGGATGGGAAAGAAATAGTCCAAGCAAATGGTTCTAGAAAGAATAAGTGTTGAAATTCTAATATGTGACAAAATAGACTTCAAGTTAAGACTACTCAGAAGAGATAGAGAGGGTAACTTTATTCTAATCAAAGGAACAATTGACCAAGAAGATATTACAATCATATATATGCATGAAATTCTGGTGCACCCAAATTCATAAAAACATTTATCTAGGACTGTAAAACACAAATTAACCCTAATTCAATATTAGTAGATGACTTTAATACTCCACTCTCTTCATGGCTGTTTAAAAACATGATCCCGAATGATCAATGGGTTAAAGAAGAAATTAAGAAACAAATAAAAGGATTCCTGGAACTAAACAAAAACAAGAATACAGTACAACAAAACCTCTGGGATACCTTAAAAGCAGCCCTAAGATGGAAATTTATAGCTCTTAGTGCCTACATTAAAAAATCAGAAAGAACACATGTAAAAGACTTAATTAACAGCACAACTCAAGACACTGGAAATGCAAGAACAATTGAACCCCAAACCTAGCAGACAATAAGAAATAACAAAAATCAGAGGAGAAATTAATGAAATAGAAATAAAGGAAACAATACAAAAATCAATGAATCTAAGAGCTGGTTCTTTGAAAGATAAACAAGAGAGACAGACACTTGGTACATCTAACTAAAAGAAAGAAAGAGTAAATCCAAATCAACAAAATCAGAGCTGAAAGGGTAAACATCATAAAGACACACACACACACACACACACACACACACACACACACACATCCAGGATATTGTAAGGGAACACTTCAAAAATCTATACTATGGGAGGGGCTGGAGAGATGGCCTAGCACTTGGGAGTGCCGACTGCTCTTGCGGAAGACCTGGGTTCGATCCCCAGCACCCACATGGCATCTTTAACTCCCGTTCCAGGGTAATCTGACACCCTCTTCTCACTTTCAAGGCTTTGCATGACGTGGGTGCACAGACCTACCATGCAGACAGTGCATTCATACACATAAAAAATTAAATAAAATTTAAAAAAGAGTTTAAAAAAATCTATACTCCATCAAATTTGAAAACCTAAACGAAATGGATGAATTTCTAGAGACATGGACACCACCAAAGTTAAACCAAGAAGAAGCCAGTCAACAGCTTAAACAGACCCATAACAAAGGAGGTTATTAAAACAGTAATACAAAACCTCCCAACTAAAAAAATCCCCTAGGTTCAGATGGTTTTACAGCAGAATTCTACCAGACATTCAAAGAAGACCTACAACTAATACTGCCCAAACTATTCAAAAAGATAGAAACAGAGGGAGAACTTCCAAACTCCTTCTATGAAGCCAGCATGACTCTAATACCAAAACCAGGTAAAGATACAACAAAGAAAGAAACCTAGAGGCCCATATCCTTAATAAACATAGATGCAACAGTACTCGACAAAATACAAACTGCATACAGACACATATCAAAAAGATCACTCACCATGATCAGGTAGGGTTTATTCCAGAGTCAGGGATGGTTCAACATATGTAAGTTGATAAATATCATAAAACATATAAATGGACTTGAAGACAAAAAAAATCACATGGTCATATTAACAGATGCAAAAAAAAAAGCTTTTGACAAAACCCAACATGCATTTGTTAGAAGTCCTAGAAGGAACAGGTCTGGAGGGAACATCCCTCAGTTTCATTAAAGCTATATATAACAAACCCAACATCATCATAACAGCCAACGTCATTCTAAATAGAGAAAAACTGGAAGCATTCCCATTAAAATCAGGAACCAGACAGGGTGGCCCTCTATCATCTCTACTCCTTTTCAATATAGTTCTTGAAACCCTCGCAAGAGCAATAAGACAAGAAGAAAATTATAGTAAGTCTAATTAGAAAAGAAGTCAAATTATCCCTATTTGCAGATGATAAGATATTATGCATAAGTGATCCAAAAGATTCTACCAGGAAACTACTAGAAATGATTAACACTTTCGGGAAAGTGGCAGGATACAAAATCAACTTACAAAAATCAGTAGCATTTCTATATACCAACAACAGGCAATCAGATAAAAAACACACAAGGATACCCTCCCAATCATAGTAACATGAAAAAATTAAAATACTTAGGAATAAACCTAACTAAAAACATTAACGATCTCTACAATGAAAATTTCAAAAGATTAAAGAAAGAGATAGAGGAAGACACTAGGAGATGGAGAAATCTGCCATGCCCATGGATTGGTAGACTCGATACTGTGAAAATGACCATCTCACCAAAAGCAATCCATAGATTTAATGCAATGCCAATCGAAATACCCACAACATTCTTCATAGAGCTAGAAAAAGTCATCCAGAAATTCATATGGAACCACAAAAAACCCTGGAAAACTAAAACAATTTTGAGCAAAACAATGCAAGGAGCATCACCATACCAGATCTCAGGTTGTATTACAGAGCTGTAGTTCTAAAAACAGCAAAGTAATGGCATAAAAATAGACACATAGATCAATGGAACAGAATAGAAGACCCAAACATGAGTACATACAGTTTAAGCCATTTGATATTTGACAAAGGTGCCAATAATACACAATGGGAAAAAACCAGGATCTTCAACAAATGGTGCTGGCAGAACTGGATCACCACCTGCAGAAGAATGAAATCTGGCACGTATCTTTATCCTTGTACAAAAGTCAACTACTCCTCGTTAGTATAGTGGTGAAAAACAAAACAAAACAAAGAAACGCAAAAGTCAACTCCAAGTGGATCAAGTACATCAATATAAAATCTGAAACTCTAAAACTGCTAGAAGAACACATAGGCAGTACCCTCCAAGATGTAGGCATAGGAAAGGACATAGTGGGACATCAGTTGCTCAGGCATTAAGGACAACAATAAGTAAGTGGAACCTCATTAAGCCACAAAGCTACTGTACAGCAAAGAAAACAGCCAAGGAAGTGAAGAAGAAACCGACTGAGTGGGAGAAAGATACACATACGAGGGAGGATTAATATCCAGAATATACAAAGAACTCAAAAAACAAAGTAGCAAGACAATAAATGACCCAATAAAAAGATGGGCTGCAAATATCAACAGAGAATTCTCAAATGAAATAAAAATGGCTAAGAAACACCTTAAAAACTGTTTAACACCCTTAGTAATTCTAGAAGTGAAGAAAAAAAAAACACTTTAACTTTCCATCTTACCCCAATCAGACTAGCTAAGATCATGAAAATGAAAAATGAAGGACACAAGATTCTGCTGGTGGGAGTACAGACTAGTGCAGCCACTATGGAAGGCAGTGTGGGGAACTTTCAAAAGATTAAAAATGAACCTACCGTATGATCCAATTATACCACTCCTTGGCATTTACCCAAAGGACTCATCATACTATAAAGATAGACACCTGTCCATCCATGTTTCTTGCTGCTCTCTTCACAATAGCGAAGAAATAGAAACAACCTAAATGTCCCACAACAAATAAATGGATAATGGAAGTGCACATCTACACAATGGAGTACTACTCAGTAGTAAGACCCGGGTTCAATCCCCAGCACCCACCTGGCGGCCAAGAACCATCTGAAACTCCAATTCCAGGAGAACTCCAGTTCCAGGGGAATCCAACACCCTCTTCTGACCTCCGCGGCCTTGCACGACACAGGTGCACACACTTGCATGCAGACAGTACATTCACACACATAACAGAAATAAATTTTTTAAAAAAATTTAAAAAACACCTTAAAAAAAGAAGAGATGAAATTATGACATTTGCAGGTAAATGGATGGAACTAGAGAATGTTATTCTGAGTGAAGTAACACACAGACAGAAAACCAGGTGATGGATGATCTCTCTCATTTGTTGATTATAGCATCAATCCCCTTTGTAAGTATATGTCCTGTTATTACACCAGGAGCCAAGAAATTGGGAAGGATACATGAAGGTAAAGGAAAAGAAAGAACCTGAAACAGGGGGTCAATAGGGAACAGATGTTACTAGGGAGAGGTCAGCAGGGTTGTGGTTTGGGGTTGGGAGGGGAGGAGGGGGAGACAAAAGAGGGTATGATGGGAGGTGAGGGAGGTCAGGAGAGGGGGAGGATGGAGATGGTGGGAGTGCAGGGGCTGGGGAGGGAAGATGAGGTGGTAAGAGAAGAAGAAAGAATAATGATGGTTAGAGCTTGAGAGTCTGGGAAGCCCAGAGTGTAATGTCATGCCCCCAGTACCCCATGAGAAATTCACATGCACTGTTGGAACATTAGTACATGGGTTATGAAACGTGGCAGCTGTGTGGAAGGGAACACAGTGCAAGACAGAGGACTCCCTTTGAATGGTTGGAAAGAGCGATCCAAGTGACTCTGAAAACAAAGCAGGCCATCTCAAAAGCTCTTTATTATCTACCAGAAATAGAGGATGGGGACCTACTCTTCAGAGTGGGATGAGCTTCAGGGATGGGACTTAGATGAATGGAACAGGAACTGACCCACGACTTTCCCATCTGAAGTTTAGTGCTCATCATACTAGGCAATGTACAAACTGCTGCAAGAGAAAAATCAATCAATGGTACACCCAGTGCCAAACTCTAACAACCATGATGAGCTGCCCAGAAAACCACCTCTTTGGTGCAGAAGAGGCACAGTTGTGTGGGGATAGTTAACAGCTATCTAATTGGACTTGGAACAGTCTCAGTGGGAGTGGACTCATGAGAGTCACTATAAATTCAGCCAAATGCACAGGGCCGGAGAGGACATAGAGCCTCGAGAAAAGCCTATTGGGGTCAGATCTCTATAGACAAATGAAATTTCCTTTTTTATTTATTATTTTTTATGTGTATGAGTGTACTGTCTGTATGTAAGTTGGTGCACTCGTGTTGTGCAATGCTGCGGAGGTCAGAAGAGGGCGTCTGATTCCCCTGGAACTGGAGTTAAAGACGGTTCTTAGCCGCCATGCGGGTGCTAGGAATCAAACCCGGGTCCTCTGCAAGAGCAGTCGGTGCTTTTTACTGCTGAGCCATCTCTCCAGGCCTGACAAATGAAATTTCTTACCATACACTAACTATGGAATCTTGTATTTACAGAGAAGCATATTGTATGCCACTCATCCAAAAGGCTACTCTATGCAAAAGATGGAGGGCACTGCAGAACCTGACAATTGGTCAGACACAGAACATATGCATGAGAAAAATCCCCATTCCTAAGAGACGCATCTACAATTGAATCTCTACACACAGAATGAGGGGCAGAGAGAAAAGTGAGTGCCCCCTTCAATTCTCACTAGTAATGCTTCTGTACACAACGTGTGTATTCTTGGATGGGGCCCCTATATTAAACTTCACCTACCCAGGCTCAGGGATCATTGCAGAAGAGGGGGCAGAAAGATTGTAAGGGCCAGGGCTGGTGTATGAATGTAGAGAGGCAGTGACTTACAATTGACTGTAAGCTTTCCCAGGTAAACTTGTGCCAATGTAGGCATCGGACACGGGATCCATGCCAACTGGGACAAGGTCTCAAAGCAGAACAAGAGAAATAATCATAAAATATCCTCCAATACAACTAAAGAAAATTTAACCATCTGATTATAACTTCAGTGGGATTAATTTTTGCAACATTACTTTGTGCTTGATACATTTCTAATTTTGAGGCTTTATAAATTTTAGTAGTGTTAATTGAACTTTATAAATTATACATCTTAGCAGGTTGCTGGGAAGTAACCCTACTATTGATGGAAGCAAATTAAAGCATTCAGAGCAGTGTTTTAGCCTTGAAGAACTGGAATATAGCATTCCTGGAGTGTTTCTGAGACCATTAGGAGACTAGTATGATAAGGTAAGAATTACTAAGAAGCACTCTGGAGTAAAGATGATCAAATAGCCAAATCATAATCAAATAGCCTTTAAAACTATGCTGTAGAATATTATTTCCAAATTTCGGAACTTATAAGAAATCAAATTCTATTGGCATAAGCATAGATTTTTTTTTAATTTATTTCTGTATGTGTATCAATGTACTGTCTACATTGCTGTGCACCCGTGTCGTGCAATGCCGCGGAGGTCAGAAGAGGGATTCCCCTGGAGCTGGAGTTCTCCTGGAATTGGAGTTTCAGACGGCTCTCGGCCGCCATGTGGGTGCTGGGGATCGAACCCGGGTCCTCTGTAAGAGCGGTCGGCGCTCTTAACCGCTAGGCCATCTCTCCAGCCCATAAGCATAGATTTTTACAACCAGTGAAATGACCTCAAAATGTAATCCAAAACAGCTGGTAGAATATAATGTGGTGGCAAAGGAGAAATACAAATGCAATTATCCAGCGGATGTTTCATTAAGGGAGAGTACAAAAGGGGAAAAAAACAATTCATGAGAGAACTTTTACATCAAAATGAATGCCTACATGTTATGCTCTAGTATTTTCAATTTCTTTTAAGAAGAAAAAGGATGTTTTAGTTTTTATTTTATTTTTTTCCTGTGGGCCATTTTCTTGAGATGTTTTAGTTTTTAAAATAATCAAATGATCCCCACATCAAAGTGCTAGTTCTATACTTAATAAAGTATTCACATTCCAAGTTACTGAATAATTCAAAATCTATTTCTAAGGTACTTACCCACAGTTAACTTCTGATTATTTACTGGAATGTTATAACTAAAATGTGCTAACTGGAAAACGCATATATGGATCACCTTATCAGTCAAGGTCAGTTCTATTTATCTTGAATGCTGCTTCATTCCTGTCCAGGAATGTGTACTACCAGAGCAAGTGTGTACCACACTGGAATGTAAGGACTAATGTGATCAAGTTAATGATCAGTGATGAAATACATGAATTAAGGAAGAAGGCAATAAGCCTAAAATTCCTTAAGAGTGTGTGTGTGTGTGTGTGTGTGTGTGTGTGTGTGTGTGTGATTATTATGTTTGTCATTTCACTTTCCATAAAAGGAAAAGCAGAATTTGGATAAAAGATATATATTGAAAGACAAACTCATGTTTCCTATGCCCCATCTACCTATTTTCTTTTTTTTTTTT
>VZQC01010984.1:143021-179945 GCA_009823505.1 Rhizomys pruinosus | reverse complement strand
ACCTTTGCATTGTGCAGGATGTACCAAGAAATACCAGCACAGAAGTTGGCCTATCTAACCATTAAAAGGACGAAAAGTGGGCTAGAGAGATGGCCTAGTGGTTAAGAGCGCTGAGCACTCTTGCAGAGGATCTGGGTTTGATCCCCAGCACCCACATGGTGGCCGAGAACCGTCTGAAACTCCAATTCCAGGAGAACTCCAGTTCCAGGGGAATCCGACACCCTCTTCTGGCCTCCATGGCATTGCACGGCACGGGTGCACAGACCTGCATGCAGACAGTACATTCATACACATACAGAAATTTAAAAAAAAGTTAAAAAAAGAGGACGAAAAGCCTCAGACAGCTACAGACATCAAACATCTCTGTGGACCCTATTTGTAACAACTGTTTATAATGAGTCCTAATGAACCTTACCTTCTAGGGGCCACAAAGTTTTAATATGAGAGACCTTCTTACCTCCTTTTCATAGAACAAAGAAATACATGATCGTAATGAAGTCATTCTCTAACTGTAACTTAGAGCCGACTGTTATAGAGGTATTCTCTTACAAATCCGATATAATGGTATAACTGCTTTCTTTAATTGACTAATAGACATAGGAAATATGAAAAGGTTTATTCTCGATTCAGAGCCAAATATAATACTGAAGTCTTTTCAAGCTGTGCATTTAAGCAAAATATATTAATACAGGAGAGCTCTGATATTAGCAATGGATTATTCTGCCAAGGAGTTGTTGGCCAGGGATTCCAAGCCCCCCCCCCAAAAAAAGTAAAGGCTTCTTGCCTGTAAACTGGGATACCTGCAAGAAGGGAGGTGGTAAGGCCCTGCTGTCAAAGACCTGATGCAAGCATGGGAAAGATGTATTGAGACCACACTTGCAAGTGTACAGTTGGTCTCTGGAATGCCAGAGAGTGTTACCAAAGGCCACTAAACCATTAAAGCAAAAATTAGTCTCCTTGATTCAAGCAAAACTCCTCCATCAGCATCAGCTATACCTCATCTGGCATATACCTTGCCTGGAAATAATGTGCAGCAGTGGCAGCCAAATGTTTGTATATCCCAAATCTAATTGGCTATTAGCTCTCTCCTTGGAGGAATAATTCATGGCTGATGCCAGAAGCTTACATCCTCTAGTAGTTAGGAGAAGTTATAAGCCACAGTAAGACCTTGTCATCTTTTACAGAAAAAAATATAATTCATGGATTATCATGCCATCCAAACATCTGTGTCTGTACCAAAGTAACCTACCATAATAATTAGTACTGTTTAAATATCTATATATCTAATTGCTTGTGCTTCAAGTAGGATTGAAAGGTTATTCCTGAACAAACTGTCAGCCCAGGAAAGGAAACAGCAAGAACTGACCAGAGTCCAAAACAACATCTCCAGAGAAAGTAGACTGTTTTGCTTCTCATCCACCAGTGCCCATTTTCTAAGCCTAGGGAACAATCTGTGGAAGAGGGGGCATGGTAGAATGTAAGGGCTGCGATTGGGGTGAATGGTGAAACTACAACAATATAGTCTGGACACTTATTTGATCAACATGATTGTACATATAAGCCCCACCAGCTGGATGGTGGGAGTCTTGGGCAGTGTGGGTTTCAGCATAGCTGCTTGCAAATTGGTTTTACATGAAGGAAGATTGTACTCATAACTTATTACTTATTGTTAAAAAATAAAAATTTAAAAAATGAAGAAAAAAAAGAAACTGAAACCTAACTTGGTAGATGAAATACAGATTAGGCTCATCAGATTAAGACATCATTGTAATGAGACATATATTTGATCATTGCTTCCAGAATAAAGTAAGAGATGACATTAATATGGAGTCTATAAAAGGAATCCTTTAAAAAGGAAAGGGAAATGAGTCTAAATTGGAATGCACAAAACTTCAATATGGTAACAAAGTTAAAAAAAAAGAATGAAAAGTCCAACATGCATCAACTAGAAGAATGCAGTATTGAGCTATAGAGATGGCCCAGTGGTTAAGAGTGTGTACTGCCCTTCCAGAAGACTGGAATTCGATTTTCAGCACCAGTATTGGGCAATTAACAACTGCCTGTAACTCTACCTCAAAGGGATCTGACACCCTCTTCTGGCCCCATAGGCATTTTACTCATGTGCACATACTCACACACAGACACACATATATACACAAAATTAAAAATAAAGTAAATCTTTAAAAAATTGTATCCTTTTTTGTAAATTTGTACTGGATTTTGTGTATTTCATCTGAACATCCCAACCAACCCTAACATCTTTACCCCCTTCCCTCCTGGCACTCTTCCCCCGCCACTGGAATTCACATGTTCTGTCATTTGTGTCAAGTTAGCGTTCCCAGACACTGCAAGTTCATCAGACCATCCAGAGTCCCTCACTTTAACAAGAACAGCTCTTCCTTACCCAGCAGTAACCAGCTGCTAATATTTCTTCAGCTAAGATTGGAACCTGTTTCCTGTTTCTCTAGTTCCATGCTGGGTTTTTGTCTACATGGGTATGCATGGGTCTTGTGCATGCTGACAACATTGCATCAGCCTAAAAATTTGTATCTTTTGCAGATGTCTAACATGATGCTTGGATATGCATGGTGGAATGATTTCTACACTTGGTAAATCAACCTGTCCATTGCCCTTTATCATCCATTCTCCCCAAGTTTGTGGTCCCTCATGTAGTGTGGTTTGTTTAGTCCCCATGGCACCCCCACACACATCTACCCGTTTTTCCTAGACATCTGCACATGTGTGCTCTTGGACTTCTCTATTTCCTCCATCTCCCCAGCCAGTGTTACACAGGATAGTTCTATGCAGTCATGTTTTTCTTTTTAGATTCTAAATACAGGTGGGATCATGTACTCTGCCTCTTTCTATGTCTTGCATATTTATTTGATATAGGGCAGTCTCCTACAAACTTTTCTGTGTTGTCGCAAATGACAGGTTTCTCTCCTTTAACTACTAACTAATATTCCATTGTACCGATACACCACAATGTGCTTAGCTATTCATCTGTCAATGGCACTTAGGTTGCTTACATGTCTTAGCCATTATGCATAATGAGTCAATGAACATGGGACTATAGAATGTTGATTTCATTTCTTTACATATATAGTTTTACCACGTCTTTTAAAATATTTTATTATTTTTATGTTTTATTTTATGTGTATGCATCTATTGCTTGCATGTCTGTAAGTGTACCTGTGTTGTGCAATGCCCATGGAAGACAGAAAAGGACATAAGAACTGGAGTTATGGGACTTTTATAAACTACTTAGTAGGTTCTGGGACTTGAATCTGGGTCCTGTGCAAGAGCAGTCAGTGCTCTTAACCACTGAGCCATCACTCCAGCCCCAGTTTTAGCATTTGTAATGTCATAAGATTGACATAATCAGGGCATTTGCTAAAAACATATGGCATTGCTAAAATGAGTAACTTCAGGGGAATTTAATGCAGGAAGTGATGCCCAGAGTTGCAGGTGGATCAGAGAGCACAGAGATGGATAAAGTCCAGCTTTGCACTTCTCATGGACATAGGGGCTTCTTGTACTGGTGACAACATCTTGATTTCTACCAGAAATATTTCTTCTTAGATTCCAAAAGCCTTCTCTTAGAGAAGAGAAAGAAGGAGAAAAGACCACTTGTGAGAGTTTATTTTCAGCCTCTCTCTGCATCATTGAAGGGCAATTGAGCCTCGCAGCATAGGCAATGATGCGCTCGGTAGAGGCGAGGTAGGTGCCCGAAATCTGGAGACTCATGAGCACTTGCGAATGGCCAGATGCTTCTTCCTAGGGAAACGTGTCCAAAGCTTCTTCCTTTGCTCGCTTTAGCAGCATCCACTAACTACTCATCCCAAAACACACACAGCCATTTTCTTTTAATCATCCACAGCATGAAAATACAGAAAGATGAGCACAGCTCAAAGGAGGGTAAACTTCCAGAATGTTACTTCATCAAGAGGTGCTCATCTTAGCAATGCTCACCATATCTCCTTATATTGGGTGATTTCTAAAAGAAGGTTAGGATATGGAAGAAGCTCTTAATCCCCAAATCAAAACCCAAAATGAGACAAAGTAGCCCTTCTGTCTCAGTGGAAAATCTGGTGAGGAGCAGGCAGTGGTTTGAAAATGTGTGGTGGTGAAGTCAGACTGATGTGAGTTAAGTTGTTGGCTGTCTCTAGTTGTGTGATGTGGGAAAGGATCCCACATCACACAACAGCTCATAACAAATCAGGGCTTTCATCAATAAAACCAAGTTGTTTTGAGTATTAAATCTGAGGCTCAAAATTCATACTATCTGGTGCCTTTCAAGAACCTTATAAATGTTGCCCATTATTATCGTTGGCAATCATTTCCTGTATCTACGTCTGCTTAAGAAATATGTGTTTTTCTTACTAGATCCAAAAGCTGTAAAACGTGTCTCTTCCCCAGTGTGGTGTATGCTCTGGCGTCCTCCGAAGTTCTTTATGGGCCCAGCACCCACTGTTCTCCCTTCCCCCACTCCCATCCCACTCTACTCTCCAGGTACTTCTGAAGGTTTCCCACTTCTCTGACAAATGGTTTCATGGACGCAGCCACCTGAAAGCCAAGCGGTAAGCATCCACTGTTTGGCTTGGCTATTTGATTGGCACCAACCTACCTCTAGTGAAGGTTGTGCTTTAAAACAGAGCAATCTTTCCAAATGATAACCAACTTCCAATTCCATGTTTGGTACCTTGCATTCATTCGGCCTGCCGCCTGCTACAGTGAACAAACTGGCCTTGTTGGTCATTTCCAAGAGCAGCACACTAATCTAAAAACTCCAACTTCTGTGCAGTTTTAGTATTTGCTTTTCATTTTGAATTTCAGAGAAAAATGCAGAGTCTCTTGTCTCATTTGGGGAGGATTAAATTTGTTTGTAGTCATTTTTATACCTGCATGCAAATTTACTGTTTGTATTAGTCACCTTTCTGTTGCTGTGATAAAACACCATGACCAAAGGAACTTATAAAAGGAAGAGTTTATTTGAGCTTACGATTGATAGTTCCAGGGAATTAGAGTCCGCATGGCAGCTGGAGCTGGAGCAGCAAACTGAGGGTCACATCTTGCAATGAGCACAGGAAGCAGAGAGAGAGAGTGACTGGAGACAGCAAGGCTTGTTAAACTCACTAAGCCTGTCCCCAATAACGTACTTCCTCTAGCATGGCCACACCTTCTAAGACCTCCAAGAACAGTGCCAACTGGAGACAAATGTCTGAATACTTAAAGCCTATGGGGGACACATTCAAACCACCACATTCCACTCCCTGGCCCCCATAGGCTCCTGACCATATAAAATGCAAAATGCATTTAGTCCGACCATAAAAGTCCCCATAGTCTTTAACAGTTTCAATGCCATTCAAAAGTCTACAGTCCAAAGCCTCTTCTGAGACTCAGGCCAATCTCTTAAACTGTAAGCTCCTGTAAAATCAAAAGACAAATTACATACTCCCAATGTACAGTGGAACTGAATACACATTCCCATTCCAAAAGGGAGGAATAGAGGCATAGTGAGGAAATACTGGACCAAAACAAGACCGAAAACCTGCAGGGCAAACACCAAGTCCAGTAGCTCCATGTGTGACTTCTGGGACTTGACTTCCAAAGGGCATAGATGGCTCAGCTCTTCCAGCTTTGCTTGCAACATACATCTCTTTCTTAGGCTGGTACCACTCCCTGTATGCAGCTCTCCTTGGCAAATATCTCACAGATCTGGCATCTCAAATGTCTTCTTGGGGTCTCTGCTGCCAACCAGGCTTCACATTCACAGCTTCACTCAATGGCCTATCAGGGCCTTCTTTATTCTGGGACGCCCCTGCTGCACTCTGCCTGGCCTCTGTGGCTCTCTGAAACCGTGGAGGAGGAACTGATGACCCCTTCACTCTTGCAAACTTCATGCCTCTAAAGCCAGCACCATGTGAATGAAATTGCTGAATCTGGCTGCAAGTTCTGGATGGACTCTCTCCTACTTTAACCACATTTGCAATTTTTCTCTGCTCTGGACTTGTTGGAGGATTAGCTGGGTGTGGTCTTGCCCTGAAGGTATTGATTCTGTTGTTTACTTGTAAATCTCCAGGCCTCTCCTTAATCACTTTAATCTCACCTTTCCCATTGTTTACTTGTAAATATATAGGCCTCTCCTTAATCACTTTAGTCTCTTTATGAAAGGGAGCCTCTCCTTCACATGCCTTGGCCACACCTTTAATCTTCCTAGTGTATTTTTCAGATCCAAACTCTACATTCTGCATTTCCTTCTGCCACATTTGCTCTTTTTCACTGTAGATCTTATAATATTCACCATTAAAAGCCATGCCACCATTTCTACATTAGGCTGTCTTGAAATATCCTCTGCAAAAGACATTAGTCCATTGCTTTTCAACTTAGCATCAGGCAAGCATTTGGGCTGTGGGCAAACTGCTGCCAGACTCTTTATCAAAATATCTCAGTTGCTGCCTAAGTCTTTATTTTCCTCTGGAACTATATTTTTTACAGCAATTCTTTCTTCCAGGCTTCTACTAAAATGGCCCCTTAAGCTCTGCTTACAGTAGTCAACAGCTTTTCTAGCCCAAAGTTCCAAAGTCTTCTACATTTATCCAAACATCCACATGGTCAGGTTCTTCACAGCCAACAGCACACTCTCTGGTATCAAATAACTGTATTGGTCACCTTTCTGTGGCTGTGATAAAACACCATGACCAAAGGAACTTATAAAAGGAAGAGTTTATTTGAGCTTACGATTGATGGTTCCAAGGAATTAGAGTCCATTGTGGTGGGAGGCATGGCGGCTGGAGCTGGAGCAGCAAGCCGAGGGTCACATCTCGCAATGAGCACAGGAAGCAGAGAGAGAGAGTAACTGGAGACAGCAAGGCTTGTTCAACTCACTAAGCCTGCCCCCAATAACGTACTTCCTCTAGCATGGCCACACCTTCTAAGACCTCCAAGAACAGTGCCGCCAAATGGAGACAAATGTCTGAATACTAAAAGCCTATGGGAGACACTCATTCAAGCCACCACACTGTTAAAATGTGAATCTCTAAATGTGTTTAGGAATCAACCTATAGTTTATTTTCAGAATTTGTAATTTTAAATTATGTGTGGAGTATATATATGCATATTTTGGAATAATATAAAATAAAAAAATTATTAAAAAATAAAAAAGCAATAAAAATTTGTTTGTAGCTCTGGGTCTATGTATCCTCTTTTTCCTAGCTTTTTACCTATGTTTTCACAATGGTTCCAACATGCCACTTATTTCTCTTTTAGAGAGCTTGATCCATCCCTAACTTATAAAACAAATAAGTTAAAAAAGAAGTTGAACACTCTTATCTGTCCTTTCTTCCTTTCTGGAGCAGGAGGTTGAGATAGGTTCTCCCTGTAGCCCCAGTTGACCTGTTTATATATTTATTTATTTATCTATTTATTTATTATTTCTTATTGTTATTAAACTTTTTCCATAAGCCATACATCATTTCTCAATAGACTCTACAATCCCTTCCCTTTCCATGCCCCCCACCCCACACAAGTCCCTGCACTCTCCCATACATGTCCTGCATCTTTTTCTGAGTCTTTCCAGAGTTTTTTTCAGTATTTTTGTTGTTGTTCTTTCCAACTTGAATTGCTACAGTATATATATATATATATATATCACTTGAATCTGGATTTTTTTTCTAAAAGATGTCATGTTTTCCTTAAGGAAGTACTGGAAGGTTTCTCCTTGGCAATCCCAAACAACCATCAATCCTGCACTTTTGCTCCACATTGGGGTTTTTCCCCTCCCATGCTCCCCCAAATGAAGTCCAGTAAGCAGCCTTCCTGCCTTGATACCCCTGTATTGGCCTACATGATATGGCGCAGGGCCCAGATAGTCCAACAATGGCAGTCTATATTCTGATGAGGCTGAAATCCCCTTAGCTGGTTAGTCTAAATGCTGGGTATCTCTGTAGTCCCCATCTGGCATTGAAGGTTTGGAGGATTCTTGGAGAGACATGACTCCTCTGTCCATATTGGAAGGTTAAAAAGCTGTGTGTTATGTGGACCAGGGTGGGCTCGATCTGCCTATGCTAGAATTAATGTGGTACATCACCCACCCAGTTATTCTCTCCCTTTTCTTTTTCTTTTTCTTTCTTTCCTTTTTTTTGCCAACCAGAGGGCAACCAAGCATCAGAACACTCTGGGTACTGAGTTTCCCTACACTGTGAAAGTGAGAGCAATAGTGAGCTGCAGATGTGGGCAAGGGAACAGGAGGGTCTTGCAGGCTGCACAGTGGAGAAGGGTGTGGTCCCTGGATTGCTCTATAAAACTAAAGGTCAAAGACCACACCAGAGGAGAGGCTGTTCTCATTAAACAAGCCTCCCACAGCTTGAGCTGAATTTTAAAATAATTAGGAGGAGTTTTGTTCTTTTTTTATTATTCATTCATTTATTCATTTATTTTTTAATATATATTTTGTACATTATCAAATCTAGACCCATGTCACCCACCCTATCCCTCCACCCCACCAGAGCTCATGTATTCTGCCAAACCTACTTTTCATCTCTTTCTCAGTCTTTCTTGATATTCTCCATGTGGAAGTTGACTGTTTTGAGCAGAAGTTCATTGTTTCAGTAAGTTCTTTGATGCAGTCCTTTCTGTTATTGTTGTTGTTGTTTCCAATATGCATCACTCCCAACTGCTTGGACAAAAGCTCAAGGGACTGTGCACAAGAAATACTTACAACTAGGTAATTGGCACTAGCATCCACAGATGAGGGATACCATTCATTGTTTGTTTTTCTGGGACTGTGTTACTTCACTCATCATGTTGTCTTCTAGCTCCAGCCATTTTCCTGCAAAGCTCATGATGTCATCTTTCTTTACTGCTGCATAGAACTCCATTGTGTAGATGTGACCACATTGTCTCTATCCACTAGTTCGTTGAAAGGCCATTTGGCTTGGTTCCAGCCCATGCTATGTGAAGAGAGCTGAAAATAACATGGCCTGCTTGTATCTCGTGTGGTGGGTGAGTCTTGAGGGTACATGCCTAGTGATTGGTATTTCTGGGATCGGGTGGCAAGTTCATTCAAGTCTTCCAAGGGTTGTCCACACTGCTTTCCATAGTGGCTGTACCAGTTTACATTCCCACCAGCAGTGCATGTATGTTCCCCTTTCCCCTAACCTCTCCAGCACCTTGGTATCATTTGTTTTCTTGATCCTAGCCAGCCTTATTGGAGTTAGATGATATCTTAAAGTGGTTTTGATTTGCATTTCCTTAATGATTAGTGATGTTGAACACTTCTTTTTTTTTTTTGCATGTTAACTCAATTTTATTTGATTACATAGAACAAAAACAAATAATAGTGTTAGATAAACAAAATAATAACTCTGTCAAATACTTGTTACAGTAACTAGGAACAAAGGCAGTTGGTGGTAAAACACTATTACAATGATACATTTACGGGCTGGAGAGATGGCCTAGTGGGTTGAGAGCACCGACTGCCTCTGGCAGAGGACCCGGGTTCAATCTCCCAGCACCCACATGGTGGCTGAGGGCCATCTTTGGCTCCAGTTCCAGGGGAGTCTGACGCCCTCTCTGACCTACCGATCATTTTGAGACATGGGTGCACCAACCTGTATGCAGACCTGTACACTCATACCAAAAAAATAAACATTTAAAAAAGAAGGGGGGCTGGAGAGATGGCCTAGCAGTTGGGAGCCACTGACCGCTCTTGCAGAGGACCCGAGTTCGATCTCCAGCACCCACATGGTGGCCGAAAACCGTCTGAAACTCCAATTCCAGGAGAACTCCTGCACCTGGGAGCCTGCTCAGCACCCACGGCAGTTCCTTTCCTCCACTGGGCCCCATGTTTTCTGTGTTCCACAAGGCCTCTTTGGGTCTGGGTTACAGCAGGACTGGCCAAAGCCCTGACAGCAGAGCCACCGAGGTGGCCCTTGGTGCTACTACTACACCTCATCCTTCCTGGCTATCCCTGGACTGCGGTAAGGAGCCAAGATGGTTTTTTTGTGGTAGATGGGTGTTGAAAGAGGGGGTCTGAGAACCAGCACTGTCCTGTGGTCAGCTGTGGGAGGGCCAGACTTCAGCAGCTGTTTGGATTTTGGGCTGCAGTCCTACACCTCCAGGAGGGGCTGGGACAATACATGCCCAAATCAATACTGAGACAAAGAAGCTGTAGCCACACAGCGTCCACAGGTTCCTGGCTGGTTAATACAGCAATGGGCCAGGAGCCCCCAGGGCAGACCTCGCATCTGAGAGAGTGTCCCTAAAGTTCCATCCTCCAGACCTATGTCATGTTAATACAGCAATGGGCCAGGAGCCCCCAGGGCAGACCTCGCATCTGAGAGAGTGTCCCTAAAGTTCCATCCTCCAGACCTATGTCATGTTAATACAGCAATGGGCCAGGAGCCCCAGGGCAGACCTCGCATCTGAGAGAGTGTCCCTAAAGTTCCATCCTCCAGACCTATGTCATGTTAATAGAGCAATGGGCCAGGAGCCCCCAGGGCAGACGTCGCATCTGAGAGAGTGTCCCTAAAGTTCCATCCTCCAGACCTATGCCATGTTAATACAGCAATGGGCCAGGAGCCCCCAGGGCAGACGTCGCATCTGAGAGAGTGTCCCTAAAGTTCCATCCTCCAGACCTATGTCATGTTAATAGAGCAATGGGCCAGGAGCCCCCAGGGCAGACATCACATCTGAGAGAGTGTCCCCAAAGTTCCATCCTCCAGACCTATGCCATGTTAATACAGCAATGGGCCAGGACCCCCCAGGGCAGACGTCGAATCTGAGAGAGTGTCGCTAAAGTTCCATCCTCCAGACCTATGTCATGTTTTTCCTTACAGGAGCACCTGGAAGGCAACAGCCAGATTTTCCTTCTCCTCCAAGTTTCTGTCCCTTGGCCAGCACATAGGGTGTGTGTGTGTGTGTGTGTGTGTGTGTGTGTTTGTGTGTGTGGTGTGGGTTGCGTTCGGAATGTAGCTAATTGAAGAAGCTTGCCTAGCACATACAAAGATTTCCCTTTGGGAAGCTACACAGAGGAGTCACGGCAACAACTTCCTATCCCCATAAATCCTCATCAGTTTGTAACTTAGTTGGGGCTTTTATTTACACAAGGCCAGGTTGGATCTCGAGAGAAGGAATGGAGGAGCCTGGAGACAGTAATCCCAGAAACAGAGATGTGTGTTAAATACTCAGGTGGGAGGCAAAAAGGGGGCTGGGCTAAGGAGCACTGTCTCAGAGTCCCCATCCCCTGCACATGTCCCATAAGTCCAAAGAGGACCCACAGAGGCCTCAGTCCACCTGCCTGATGGACTGATGGCAGTGTGGAATGGTGTGGATGAAGGATAGCTTCAAGTTCTCTGGAGAGAAAGGCCACTCTTGTCCCTTGGGAACTTTGGCTGTCAAGCAACAATGGCCTATGCCCTCACCTTTACTGTGATGCCCTCCCTTTTCCTTCCACTTCCACTTCCCCTTCATGTTAGACTTGTCTTCAGGACCCCTGCTTCCACGCACAAGGTCCTGAGCTGAGGCTGGGGTGCATAGGTCCCTCTGGTCTGCCCAGAGGGGACCTATGACACTGGTGGGGTCTGTCCTGGCTGGCTGCTCATGGCCCCTTGATGGATCCGGGCTCTGTGAGGTGGGCAGAGGCATAAACTGAAGCTCCCAGACAGGCTGCAGGCTCACAAGCCAGGTAGCCCCACTGGGCCTGGTAGGCCAGGTCTGCCTGCTTCTCCTGGAGCCCCTGGGGACCCTTGGTCTCCATCCTTGCCGTTGATAGCCTGGCCAGGCTGGCCAGGGAGACCTTGTATCACCTTTAGCACCACATCCACGATGTGCTGGTCACTGGCACCTCGGCCCTGCACACCCTGTCTCCCGGGTAGTCCGGGCACGCCTCGATCTCCTACCAGTCCCTGGGGGCCAGGAAGGCTGGGGTAGCCCTGCATGCCTGGGGTGCCTGCATCCCCGCTGGGGCCGGGGTAGCCTGGCTCTCCACGGACTCCTTGCTGAGGGAGGATGGGGAGCACAGGCAGAGTCGATGTTGAACACTTCTTAAGGTGTTTCTCAGCCATCACTAATTCCTCCCTTGTGAAGTCTCTGTTCAGCTCTTTGTTCCATCTATTGAGTAGGTCATTTGTTTTCTTTCTTCTTTGGTTTGTTGAGTTATTTATATATTTTGGACTCACTGCTTGTCAGATGTTCGCGTGTGGAGAGCGGGCGTTGGCCAAAATGCGCTTTGGACCCTGGCCAGGTCTTATCGCCTGATTGTTCCTGACTGCCCAGCTCATTCCCAGCCAATAAGAGAAGCCAAACCTGAACCCTCATTAGCATGTCCGCTGACTTCCGTATATTGTGCATACCGCTTACAGGCCAATGAGAGACTGCCACGGTGCTCACACCCTAGCAGGAGGCAGGGTTTAGAGAGGGGATATGAGGAGGGGACACTGGAAGGAGGAAAGAGAGTTGATGTATGAGTTGCCTGAATAAACTGCGTCTGGAAGAACAAGAGTGTGTCCTCTCCTTTTTCCTGCCGGCGGGGAACAGAGAGTGACAAGGAGAGTGACAAGTGGCAGCCCGGATGGGGAACCTCCATCGGTGCGAGCACAGTTCAGAACCAGATGCAGGCAGGTGGGCTAGCCAGCAAGTTCCCAGGTAAGGTGGGACTATAAGGTTCTCGGAAGTAGAGACCATGGGGAATACAAATTCAATGCGGCCAATGCGCGATACCTTAAAGGAACTGCTGAAAATGAAAGGAATTGGCATAAAGACCCAAATTTTAGATGAGTTCTTAAGAGCAGTAGATGAGATCGTGCCCTGGTTTCTTGTGACCAGAAACCTCACACCACATTGCTGGGAAAAGTTGGGAGGGGACCTAATGTTTGCTGAGGAACAAGGAATTCTGCAGAGAGGTGTAATTCCGATTTGGAAATTAATAAGAAATTGCTTGGGCGATGAAGGGAGCTGTGCAGTAGAAATGAAAAAGGGGGAAGAACTTCTACAACAGCTAAAAGAGGAACAGGCGCCACCCAAGGGGGCTGAGGACGAAGAGCAGGATATGTCGGCTGATGAGTTGGAGAGTTTGGTAGAAAGCATGGAGCAAGTGAAGGTTAGCATACATCCGGCAGCCCGAGGACCTCCTGCTAACTGCCGACGGCCCCGGGTACCCCCCCCCTCCCTTTTGCGGTAACCTGGCACTTCGTTTCATCCGGAGTGCTGGAGGGAGGTAGCCGTCTCAAAATCCAGCCCTATGTTTTCCAGTCTTCCAAAACCAGCAGGACGATAACCGTTATCATGAGCACTCGATTTTAAAATCATTTAAAAAGTAAGCAGAAAGTGTGTTCACCAGATGGAGTGACTGCCGCTACGTGATTTCACAGTATAGAGAATCTCCCACAGGTATTGCTATGACCCCTGGTGATTGGCAAAATTTAGCCTGAGCCTGTTTGTCACCGGGGCAATACCTAGAGTTGGAAAGCTATGTATCTAGGTTGGCCTATGATCAAGCGCATCGCAAAACCTGGCCAACAGCCAAGCCGGCCTGGGATGTGGGTATGTTAATGGGGCAAGGACCTTTGCTAATCAACAAATTAATTATCCTGCCCAAGTATAAAATCAGATTAATGATATTGGAACCAGGGCATGGAAAAATTGCCCAACCGAGGGTGAAGTCACCAAAGTTTGACCAAAATATAACAAGGACCAACGAGCCATCTTCTGATTTTGTGGCAAGAATGGGGAGGCAGCAGGAAAAGTATTTGGTGACCCTGACCCCCCACTTTGCCATGCCGCTGTGTTAAAAATTGGTATTTGAATCAATGTACAAAGGAGTGTAGGCAGGCAATAACCCTTACAGAAAATAAAGGCTTTGAAGTTTGAATGAAGGTCTGTCGGGAATTAGGCGGCCCTCTTACCAATTCTGGACCTAGCAGCTGCATCATGCAAAGTGCAAGCAGCATGGAATGGGGTGGTGGAGGGTCTTCCAAGCGCGGGGACCCCGGTCATATGAAAAGAGATTGTCACAGATGGATCCTGAGACAGGCCAAGGACTTTATATAGGTGGCAGGAGAAGCGCACCTCCAGTCACAAGTACCATTTCTCTCCTCCCTCCCCTCAATATTGAGCTCACAGATAGCTTTATAACAGTGTTTTCAGACCTTTAATGCTCCTTTCAACCTTGAATTTCTGACAGTCAATATTGTTTGTTAACTATCTAAAAAGGCTCGACCAGGTAGTGGAAAGACTCAATCTCAGGTCATGACCGTCGGGTCTCTTCTGTGTATACTTAACACATGCTTCATCCTCAGAGTATGACCAACCCACTTGTTCAAGCATATTCGGGCTCACACAGACTGCCCAGCCCACTAGCTGACAGGCAATGATTCAGTTGATAAGGCATCCAGAGCTCTCGATGTGTTTTCTCTCCTCCCCTCAGGAACTTGCACGCACCCTTTCACTCCCGCTTTCATGTTAATCTCAAAATGCTTGCCTCACCAATTTCACATCTCATTCGAGCCTATGCTCACCTGATATTGTAAAAATTGTCATCAATGTGCCCCACTTCTGCCACAACAGATCCCTGGATTAATCCAGGGGTCTGCCATCCCATTACAGTGTATTGCAGATGGATGTCACCCACATCCCTGAATTTGGCACATTAAAATCATGTGCACTGTCTCTGTTGATACGCCTCAGGAATTATTTTTGCCTCCCTACTTCTCTGGAGAAAAGCCCGTCATGTCGTCCGCAACATGTTTCCAATGCGTGGGCAGCCTGGGGACAGCTAGAGAGTTAAAGACTTGACAGTGGCCCCCGCCCTACACTCAGCCTCCTACCTCCTTCTGTTTGATGCATGGGCATTCGCCTCACTCGACGGTTTGCCGCTACCATCCACAAGGACAAAGGCAATTATGAGCCATGCTCATTCATTACACTAAAGAGTGCCTTCAAAAACAAAAGTGGGGGAATAGCCTCTGGCTCTCCTCCAAAGGAAAAACTGCGATTGCTCTTATAATCCTAACATTTAAATGATACGCACGGGCGGTCAGCTGCGGAAGGCACACACAAACAGACAACATCAAAGGGCTTGTAATGTGGAAAGACATACTTACAGAGAAAATGGTATGGCCCGGACCCGGCCCTAACATGGGTGAGAGGAGCTGTCTGTGTCTTTCCTCCAGGGATCATCAACAACACTCTTTGGATCCCGGAAAGGCTCACCCAAGTGTTCAAGATGTGGAAGTGTGGTATGCTCGTGATGATGGTGCCGTGGCCCATGGCGATGACAGAAAGAGCTTCGGTGGGGCTGATTGGAATCCAGTGTTGCCTTAAAACCTATCCCTCCACCCATCAGTAACAAGTATTCCCCCCCGCTATATATTAACAACCAATTGATCAACATGAGGCCCTTTTTCTTTTACCATTAGATGACACCATAGCAGCAGTACAAGAGACCAAACACCTGCCCCTAAATCGGATTACTTGTGCTTCCAACTGATTACTAACATATCCCAGGACAGTGATTGTGTACGTATGTATAACCAGACATGAGGCTGGTTTGATGCACCCCTCTCCGGGGGACCAGCCCGGTCACACATGCCACATGGACTCAGGGAGAGCTTGGCCCACCTCTCGTGGTTTTAAAAGGACAAACTACTAACCTCCTCAGCCAATGATGGGCTCCTTCTTCGTAGGGAAGCGTCGTAGAAGGGATTAGCCCCCATGGACTGGGTGTCAAGCCAAGAGGTGGCTTGGGTTGTCCGTGATTATTTTACTTTCTCACCTTACTAACGTACCTTCATATACATGCTAACCCTGGCAGGATACAAATTGGACTATATCAAAACCAACCATTCGGACCATTGCGCGACTCTCTAACCCCATATTTGACAATTGGCATACGTTGAACAATTTGTCCGCTGGTGTTGCGAGGCTATGAACATCAACAGAAGGGTTGATTCTAGGGTCAGGACACATCATAAGACGTGTCATACTACAGTTAGCACATTCGAGGATTGTGAATGTGACATTCTGCATATCTCGTCATTACCTTTTACCTTTTCAGAATTGAGCCATGCAGTTAATCTATCATGCAGTCTCTCACATCATTATACAGGAAAATGGTCCTAGCTCGACTCTCTATTGGAAGAAGCTCCCTCATCCATGTGCACATCAACTCTATCAGAGTAGATTGTCCATGTCTGATGGTTTTATCTCCTGGATGTTGAAAGTGGTGTCTCACCTACAGCAGTGGGCTGGAACATGCGGTTTGGGTTGCAGTATAATCCTGCGGGGTCATTGTGGCTGTGGTGTCTGATGCAGCATGTGGAACAATCAGCGCAGAGAAAGAACGTTCTTCGTGCAGGCTCTTGCTTCGTAGCTATTGAACTGGGCAGTTCACACTCAAAGTTTGGCTGGCATGTAGAGAAAGTAGTCAAAGACGGGTAGGACCTGCTGCAGTTATTACCAAATCATAAGACACGCGCGAACAAACTTATGAGCTGTTTGTATACCCCTTGACGGGTAAGAGAATACCATCATGTCAGCCGGGCAACCTAAGACAGCATACTTCTCTCTGCCATATTATAAAAGAAAGGGGAGATGTGGAGAGCGGGCATTGGCCTAATAGGCGCTTTGGACCGCCTGGCCAGGTCTTATCGGCGTCCGCTGATTGTTGCCCTCGGACTGCCCACGCTCGAGATTCACCCAGCCAACACATACGAGAGGACTACGTCCAAATCACCTGAACCCTCATTAGCATAGTCGCTGCTTCCGTATATTCGTCAAACCTGTCTTACAGACCAATGAGAACGCCCACGGCACTCTGCACCTCATGGCAGGAGTTCGGGGTTGAGAGAAGGGTATATGGTACGGGACACTGGAAGGGGGAGTGAGAGTTGTGTATGAGTTGTCTGAATAAACTGCGTCTGGAAGAACAAGAGTGGTCCTCCTTTTTCCTGCCAGCCAGAGAACAGAGAGCGACAGGAGAGCGTGACGCCGTGGTGAAAGGATATACCTCTCCCACTCTGTGCGCGAATTCTCCTTCACTTCTTTGATTGTTTCTTTGATGTACAGAAGGCTTTTGAGTTTTAATGAGGTCCATTTGTCAACTGTCCAACTTTAATTCTTACGCAGCTGCTGGTCCAATTTAGAAGTTCTTTCCTACACTATGTCTTGTAGTCACTGCTGCCCCACTTCTTTCTGTCTATCACTTCAGAGTTTGGGGGTTTCATGTTGAGTCTTTAATCCATCTAGGAGTTACCTTTTTGTATAGGGCGAGAGGTAGGGTTTTTTGTTTAATTCGATTCCAGTTTTAGCACAAGTGAATGATCCAAGTTTTTGCAACACCACTTGAAGCTGAAGATGCGAAGATGCTCTCTTTTCCTGCCATCGGTCTTTTTGGCCCCCTGTGTCAAATACAAGGTGGTGACAAGTTGTATGTCTCATGTTATGGAGTCATTCATTTGTGTTCTATTATCTACAGTGTCTTTTTTGTGCGCCTGCTGTTTTTAATGACTATAGACCCTATAGTATAGTTTGAAGTCTGGTATAGAGTCCGCCCCCTGTGTTACTCTTTTTTTTTTTATTTTTTTGGCTATTCGGGGTCTTTGTTTTTCCCAAATAGCAAATTTAAGGTACTTCTCTTTTCCCAAGCCTGTGAAGGAAACTATTCCTTTGGGGATATTATATTGGGAATTGCTAACTATTAAATCTTATCACAAGAGTTTGGGTAGAATGGACATTTTTACAATGTTTAATTTTCCCAATCATGAGCATGGGAGAGTTCTTTCATTTCTGCTGTTTCAATGTCTTTTCAGTTCTTCTTATCTCCTTTCTTAATATTTTTTGTTTTAGGATCGACTTTGGTTCTTAGTGTTTGGATTTGTTCCTAGTATTTTTAATTGTTTTTGAGGCTACTGTGACTGAGAAGGTCGCCTTTGAATGCCTTCCCCTCCTTCTCCTTTTTTGTGCTTTGTTGAAACCTGTTTTTTTGTTATTTTTTTTTTTTTATTTTGTTTGTATCCTTGCACTTTGCACTGTAGCTGCTTAATATTTCAGGTTGTTCTGGTGGAGTTTTTAGCATCTCTTAAAGTAAAAAATCATATCATCAGCAACAAATAGGTTAGCTTGACTTCCACCCTTTTTCCAATTAGTACTCCTTTAATTCCTTTTCTTGCCCTTATTGCTTGCTAGCAAGTGTTCAAGCACTATATTGAGGAGGAGTGGTGACAGAGGGGCAGCCTGCCGAGTTCCTACCTTAAAGTGAATGTTTCTGTCATTTCCTTCCCCATTTAGGATGTATTGGTGGCCTTTGATTACATTGAAGAATAATCCCTCCCATGCAATTCCCTCTAGGGACTTTAAGCCTGAAGGGAGGCTGGATTTTGGTCAAAGTTTTTTCCCACATCAATTGAGAAATTGATGGTGTGATTTTTGTCTTTCATGTTCATCCATTATGTGCCGATGAGGTTTATCATTTTTTGTATTTTGAACCATCCCTTCATCTCGGGTACGATCCACTTGGTCAATATGGGTGATATTCCGAGGTGAGTCTGTATGGCAATTTTCCAGTATCTGTTGAAAATTTTGGCATCTGTGTTCATTAGGGAGAAGGGTCTATAGTTCTCATTTTTAATTGTGTCTTTGTCTGTTTTTGGTAATAGAGTGATGCTGCGTGGCTTTATAGAAAGAATTTGAGAATTCTCCTCCTGTTTGTATCCTTCAAAACAATTCAGTAAGATGGTTGTAAGTCTTTTTGAAATGTTTTGTTAGAATTCTGCCGGGAAAGGCCATCTATGCCTGGGATTTTGTTAGTTGGAGGTTTTCTTATTACAAATTGTCCAATTTTTCCATATATTATGGGTCCCTGTTTAATAAGCTGTGGATCTCTTCGTGATTGAGCTTTGGTGGTTCCAGGATTTCAGATAGTCATCCATTTCTTCTAGTTTTCAAACTTGGTATAGGGTGAGGGACAAAGAGTGCCCGAAGTGACAGGTTGAAGAGAAATGGTGCTTGGTCTGTAGCCATGGCGTCTGGTCTGTAGCCAAAGGGCACTGGCTGAAGAACACAATGCACATGCTTCAGTAACTTTCAAGACAGTAACTTTCTTCAATAACTTTCAAGATGATATATGAATGCCATTTCTTATGCATCATGTTCTGTTCATGATACTCTGTTAAGCTCATGGGTGGGATGTGTTGCATGGGGAATTGTATCTATGAACACAAAATATCTTACATAAGAAATTGTATCTATAGACAAATCTTATCTGTCTGCTGATTGGCTTATTACTGGTATAAATATTCTTGGTTTCTAGGTTATTGTTATTAGCATCAATTGTTAGTAGTGTTAGTAGTTGCATGCAATTGTTAGTAGCATTAGGAATTATAAAAGTTAAGAAGTGAAGAAACTACAAAGAACAAGTAGACTGAATGATTAATTCCAGGTCCGCCTCCGATGATTCTTGCTGCCACTGGACGGCGCAGTAGAGTGTAGTTTTTTTTAAGTATTCCGTATGATTTTCTGAATATTTACCTTGTCTGTTGTGATATTTACCCGTTTTCAATCACAGATTCTATGGAGGTGGAGTTGTTCGCTTTCTTCTTTTGTTTAACTGGGCTATAGGGCTGTCTCTTGTTTATTCTCTTCAAAGAACCGCTTTTGGATGCTTTGATTTTTTTGTAACGTTTCTTTGTTTCTATTTCATTGATTTCCGCTCTGATTTTTGTTATTTCTTACTGTCTGTGTGCGTTAATAAGGTCATCTGTTGTGCTCTCAGTGCTTTTGAGGCTACAGTGGTTAGATATGCAACTTGTGTTCTTTTCTGTTTTTGCAATGTTAAGGAGGCCCCCAGGGCTATAAACTTCCCTCTTAGTACTACTGTTAAGGTATCCCATAGTTGTTTTTTTGTTTTGTCATTGTCATTTAGTTCCCAGAAGGCTTTTATTTCTTTCTTTTATCGCTTCCTTGACCCATTCATTCATTATTCAAGATGTGTTGTTTAGTCTCCATGGTTCTTGTAGGCAGTAGGGCTTATCCTGGGGTTGAGGTTGAGCTTTATTGAACTGGGGTCTGATAGAATGCATGAAATTATTTCAATCTTTTTGTATTTTTGTAAGGTTTCTTGGGTCCCAGTATGTGGCCAATTTGGGAGAACGTTCCATGGGGTGCTGAGTAAAGTGTATTCCCTGGTTTAGCAATGGAAATAATTTGGTCTATGAGGTCCATTTGATATATCATATCATTCATTCAGATTTTTCTCTGTTTATTCTTTGTGCGGTTGACCTGTCCAAAGGCTCAGTGGAGTTAATGAAGTACCCTAGTATTAGTGTATTGGGGTTAATGTGAGACTTGTGTCTGGAGAATTGTCTTTATAAAGTTTGGTGCACCGAAGTTTGGTGCATATATATTCATAATGTGAAATCTTCTTGGTGAATGGTTTCTTTGATAAAAAAGGTAATAGCCTTCTTTGTCTCTTCTGTTTCTTTGACTGTGAAGTCTATTTTTGTCTGATATTAAAAGAGCAACACCTGCTTTCTTTTGGTACCATTGCTTGGAATATTTTTGTCCATCATTTCAATTTAAGGTGTTGCCTACCCTTGAAGGTAAGATGGGTTTTCTTGTAGACAGCATATGGAATTGGATTCTGTTTCCTAATCCAATTCTCCCAGTCTATGTCTTTTGATTGGGGGAATTTAGTCCTTTATTATTTAAGGTTATGACTGATAGTTTGTGTTGTCCGTGTGCCGTTATGGTGTTCCATTTGGTTGTTTTGGTTTTAGGGTTTCCTACTTCGCAGTTATCCTTATTATTGATTTCTCTTTCTAGGCCCTGGGGATGGTTGCTCGTCTTCGGTCCTTTTAAATTAATGGCTTCAATATTCCTCTGAAGAGTTGGTTGTCCGTACATGTATTCTTTTTGTTTTTTTTTGATCTTTTCGAGACCAGGGGTTCTCCCTGTAGCCCCAGCCTGTCCTGGACCTCACCTGTAGACCAGGCTTGCCTTAAACTTACAAAGATCAGCCTGTTTCCGGCTCCCAAGTGCTAGGATTTAAAGCATGTGTCCCATCACACCCCGCCGGACATGTATTCTGTCATCTTGTTTATGTCATGGAAGTTTTTTCTCGCTCCTTCAACTATAATTGACATTTTTTTCTGGGTGTAGTAACCAGGGTTGGCATCCATAGTCCCATAACACAGGGAATCTTTCCTCCATGTTCTTTTTGCTTTCTTAGTTTGCACTAGAAGTCAGTTGTAATTCTGCTAGGTTTCCCCTTACAGGTCACTTGTTTTTTTTCTCGTTAGTGGCTGTAAGGATTTTTGTCTTTGATTTGGGCATCTAGCATATTTAACTATGATGCGGCAAGGAGAGTTTCTTTTCAGATCTTGTCCTCTTTGGTGTTCTTTGTGCCTCTTGTATTTGTATTGGTTTGTCTTGTTTTTAGTTTGGGGAAAGTTTTCATGCAGCTATTATTCTGTTGAAGATCTGATCACTACCATTCCCTTGGAGTATTCTCCGTCCTTCTCTAGTCCTATGATGCAGAGGTTTGATTTTTTTTTTTTTTTTTTTTTTTTTTTTTTTTTTTTTTTTTTTTTTTAAAAAAAATTTTTCATAACTTTACTTGAGCTTTTTAGTTGTTCTGTGTTATCTTCCAGGTCGGATATACTTTGTTCTGCTCCTCCATCTGCTTCTGAGGCTTTTTTTCATTCCTTTCCTCTTGATTGGAATGGAGTGGGGTTTGATTTCCTTTTTCATTTCCGCTTATGATTTCGTTAGTATTTCTATTTCCTTTGGAGCTTCTCAATCCTTCCTGGTAGCTTTGGGCTTCACTGGTTGGTTCCTTATCTTTTTCAACATAGGATTTATATCAGTGTTTTCTATTCCCCTTTCTTGAGTTCTTCATGTCTCCTTTTTTTAATGTCTTTGATTGTGCTCTTTTATTTTTGAGTTTTTAATTTTTTGAGTCTTTTTTCCTCTTTTTATTTGTTTCTTTTTAAGGGATTCTACAATCTAATAACACAGTTGTTTTCAGCTAAGACTTGATGTTACTCGTTTTGGCTGTAAACATTAGGTCATTGGTGCATTTTTTTAAGTAGACCAATTGTCAAGCATAAGCATGAATGTAAGTAACATTCATGTAAAAACAAATTTGCAAGTATCGATGGCCAATTTGAGCAACCCAAGTTGCCCATAGTCCAGTTGGAATTGGTTGTATGCACAGGCATGTTGATCAATTAGGAGTCCAGTCTATATTGCTGTAGTCGTATGATTCACCCCCATCTCTCTGCAGCTCTTACATTCTACCACACTCCTCTTCGGCAATTTGTTTCCTATCGTTTGGGAAATGGGCACAAGTGGGTGAGAAGCAAAATGTCATGTCTCTGGAGATGTCATTTTGACTCTAGTCTGTCAGGTTGTTTCCCTTCATAAGTTGACAGCTTATCCAGTATTAAACCTTTTAGTCATACTAACAAAGCCAAGCATGGATGTACGGGCATTTAAGCAGTACAAATTATTATGGCAAGCTAAGCTGTGGAGCATAGACATAGATGCGTGGAATGGTAGGCTAATCCACAACGGTGGTTTCTCTATAAATGTGACAAGTTCTTATTGTGGCTTATACATCTAACCACTAGAATATGGCACTTCGTTAGTATGTTAAACCTGTGTGCTTCCTGTTAGCTGGGTCCCTGGGCCATCCCAGGGGGAGCCCACTGTAGGAATCGTCCACAGGTTGGTAGAGCTTGGTGTGGGATTATCCAGATAACTCCACCCCCACAGACACAAAAACCAATTAAGCCAAAGACAGCTAGACATTAATCACATCAACAATCAGCTTTGTTGAAGCACCCAGCTCCTAACTACCTGTGCTTCAGTGGTCTTGGGAGAATCTCCCTTTCCCTTTTCTTTAATGGATTATAAACAGCAAATCAAAAAACGCAGTAAAGATATCCAAACAGTGGACGCGCACGAAGGATGTTCCCTTGGCTGGCCTTGCTCTCCCCTCAACTCCCTGCTCTGCAGGCCCAGCCAAGAGACTGTGCGACTCTGCCCGAAACTCCTGTTTGAGGAACAGGCAAGACATAAAGGACACAATTCTTTTCTCTCCAAAAAATCCCATGAAAGGGAATTTGGATAGCCATTATCTTGATCGCAGGTCTCCTGCTTTCTCCACAATGTTGTGCAGACACCTCTCCTGCCAGTCATTTTCTCCATAAGATCAGGTCCAAAGAGATAGGAAATCTGGTTCCCGCACAAGTGTTGCTTCCTCTTTTCCCTGAACTCACCATTGCACTTGGCCCAGCACCACCCTCTTCACTAACTCTGCTGACCTCCACGCTCAGTGCTTCTCCTCTGTTCTTGATGCAGACGATGCAAAGGTACTGCATGCAGGAGTTGGATGAGGTGGACTGGAAAGGGGCAGTTTAATATTTTTTAAAGAGATAGGTGAGAGGAGAGCTCCGGGAAGTTTATTCCCACTCAGAAATATAAAAGCAGATCATACTCTTAACTAAGGGAGTGAGCTTGTGTGTGCACTGTCTCCCTGGAAATGTCCCTGTCTTTTCTGTTGTTCACAGGCTGAGTCAGGTCTCTGTGTGGCAAGCTCCCTTTCCTCGTCTCTGATTGCTCTTCAGTCTCTTTTTCTGAGAAGCTCATTTCTGATGCTATAGTTAAGAGACATGGACAACTTAGTTTTTTTTTACTTTTTATTTATTCTGTATGTGTAATGAATGTACTGTCCCTGCATGTAGGTTTGGGCACCCCGTGTCGTGCATCCGCAGATGGTGGTCAGAAGAGGGCGGCGGAGTTCCCCCTGGAACTGGAGTCTCTTCCTGGAATTGGAGTTTCATACTGTTCTCAGCCGCCACCACATGTGGCTGCTAGGGATCAAACCCGGGTCCCCTGAAAGAGCAGGCGATGCTCTTAACCACTAGTTGAGAGTTCTCCAGCCCTTTTAAACAACAGATTTATTTAATACAATTCTGGAAGCTGGAAAGTCCAAGTTCCAGGCACTGGGCAGATCCAGCACTGGTGAGGGTGTAGAATGTGTGTCTTTGAGCTGCACCCTCCAGAGAGTGACACTGTGCATGTAGAACAGTGGGAGGGGTAGCAAGGGACAGGTTTTGTCCATCAGTTCTTCTAGAAGAGTCTGTTTTATTTATGACGATGACTTAATCTCGTGACAGATGGTTCATCTTTTTGGTATAATTTTTATTGGTCAATTAAATTTATTTCCACTTATAATATGTTTATTGGCTGTGTTGTGCAGTTCAATATGAATGTTTTCAGAATCAAATTTAGATACCTTCCCTCATCCGTGTCCTCCCATAGCCCCCCCCCATCGTGATTTCAGGTATTCCTCATATGTGGGCTAAGTCCCTAATCTGGTCAATCAATATATCCAAATTCCTCATGCAAGTTCATCCACTGCGTGGGCTAGGCAGCCTATCTAGAGTCACGCCCTTAAAGAAGACTTCTCTTCTCACCCAGTAGTAAAGCAGGTGCCAATAATTCCCCCGTGGCTAGGGTTGGGGCCTGCAGCCCATTTCCTTTACAGTTCTATGCTGTGTTTTTTTGTCTGATCGAGTCAGCATGGGTCTTGTGCATGCGGACACCATTATTACAAGTTTAATGATCAAACTTTCCAGAGGCCTGAAGCCCTGTTAACTTACATTCATGAACCAGTTCCCTGGCCCTGACAATCTGCCACCCCCCTCTTTCAAAATGGTCCTTACCGGGACCCATCCGTGGGCTGATGAGTTTAGTATAGAAGCCTGTGCAGGGACTACATCTACAGGTCGCGTAGTCTCTAAAACTTAGCCAATGGTATCCTTATGTGCATGTTATATTCTGTTGTCTGTCTCATTCTCTGCTGAGAACTGAGGGATGTATTAGTGTGCTTGTTACCCCACCCCCCCCCCTCGTCCCTGTTTATGTTCCATGAGCCTTATATGCAAGGCCTCATATTTTATTGGATCACTCCTTTGAGTGTTTCAACTATGGGTTTGGGGAGGCTGCATTCAGACCAGAGCAAGTACTTGCTATCTCTCTGGGTTTTAGGACTGTCTACCTTCATTACAGCATTCTTTACCTCAGTCAGTGAGCATTGTGGAGGATGGGGCCAGAGTGATTCCTCAGGGATAGAACCCTTTGATTGAAGATCTGCGACCTTCCCCTGCTCACAGAAACTATTAAAGTTCTCCAGACAAATCCAAATATCAGCCCAGTGGTTACTTCGTCCTGCAGTTGAATCTGGAAAAGAGACGTCTCCAGCCCCACATCTTGATATTTTATCACTAAGTTCTGTTGATCTTATTTTCTAGAATCAACCTACACTTCATCTCCACCAGGATGGTGGACCATGAAAGCGCCCCATCACATGGCAGCATTAAAACTTAAGGAGTGATTTAAAAAATCGACAGAAGTAGGATAATGCCAATTAATGTTGGCCTACAATAAATAGAAAACAATTGCTTTTATGTATAACCTTATATCTTTGTAATTTTACACCAAGACAAGGTCCAAAATATCATTTCTAGATTTGAGAGTTTTTTTCACAAGTACAATCATATAGGTGATATAATCACATTATCCTTTGCAATTGCTATGCTTTTTATTTACTTTCAATAGTTCTTTGCATACAGACACTGGAGTGTTGAATATATGTCTCAAGAATGAGCATTCTTCCCTTGTCCCTGATGTTACTGTAAGAGAATTCAGTGTAATATATTAACTATAAATTTTGTGATGTTCGTCAATGAGGGTGGTTGTCCCTTATCTTTGTTATGAAAGTTCTTTTTTATTTTTTAAAAAAAAATTTTTTTTTAGATAGGGTTCGGAATCTCAATATTGGACAAGATTTTCCCCAGCTTACAGAGACCCACCTGTTCCAGCTTAAAAAGACCAATAATATATAAAGAAATTGAATGTAATAAGAAACCTCCCAACTAAAAGAAAAGCAAGCCCAGATGGGTTTCATGGCAGAAATCTATAAACCATTTCAATCCAAAAGACTTACAAACATTATTATTAAAAATGTTCAGAAGGATACAAACAGGAGGGAAATAGCTCCCAAATTCCCTTTTATGAAGGCAGCATCACTCAATACCAAAACCAGGAAAAAGTACAACTAAAAAGGAGAACGATAGACCCATCACATTATGGACACAGATGCAAAACTTCTAAAGAAGATACTTGCAATGCATACAGACCCACATCAAGAAGATCATCCAGCAGGACCAAGTTGGATTCATTCGGAGATACAGGGATGGTCCAACATAGGAAAATCAATAAATAGCAGCAACATATAAAATGGACTGAAAGACAAAAACCACAGGATCCACTCAATTGACGTGGAAAAAACCTGTGGAAAAAATCCAGCATCCGTTCATGCTTAAGAGGACTTTAAGCATGCTTAAAGTCTTAGTAGGAATTAGATTGGAGGGATCAATGTAACCAAGCCATATACAAGAAACCACAGTCATTGTCATCCTAAATGGGGAAACGACATGCCCCCTGTCACCACTCCTTTTCATATAGGCGTGAATCACTTGCTAGAGAAATAAGGTAAGAAAAAGGAAATGAAGGAGTTCTAATTGGAAAGGAGGAGAACAAACTGTTCCTTTTGCTGATGATTTGATTGTTTACCTAAGGGAAGCTTAAAAACTCCCCGAAAACTTCTAGAAATGAATTAATAGCTTCAGGAAAGTGGCAGGATACAAAAATTAACCTAGAAAAATCGTAGCCGTTCTTTACACCAACACAAGCAACTGAAGAAGGAATTCAAGGTGAACTTCCCACTCACATACCTAGGAACAAACCGAACCAAGACNACTAATGAAGGTATAAATACAGAAATACAAACATACCCAAAATGCAAACAAAAAATAAACTGAAGGGAAGCAATATATATCTATCAATATTAACCCTAAATATTAATGATCTAAATTTTCCAATCAAGAGACACAGAATGGGAGAATGGATTAAGAAACTGAATCCATCTTTCTGCTGTCTACAAGAAACACACCTCACCTTCAAGGACAGGCACCATCTTAAGATGAAAGGGTAGAAAAGAATATTTTAAGCAAATGGCACAAAAAAGTAAGCAGGAATTGCTATTTTAATATCAGACAAAATAGATTTCAAAGTAAAACTAATCAAAAGAGATAAAGAGGGTCACTAAATCCTTATCAAATATCAGTCAATCATGAAGGTCTCACAATCATAATTATATATGGATCAAACAACAGTACACCAAACATCATAAACACAACCCAGAAGGACTTCAAGAAAAAGATGAATATCAGCACACTAATAGTGAGAGACTTCAATACCCCACTGAGCCCACTGGACAGGTCAAATAGACAAAGAATAAACATAGAGACATCTGAACTAAACAACATGATACACCAAATGGATCTAATTTGCATCTACCAAATATTACACCCAGACACTGAAGAATATACTTTCTAATCAGCACTGCATAGAGCATTCTCCAAAATCGACCTCAGCAAATACAAAAAATTGAAACAATTACATACATCTTACCAGACCATACTGCAGTAAAGCTTAATATCAACACCAGAAAGACTCCTACTAGCTACAAGAACACATGAAGGCTAAACAACACACCACTGAATAATGAATGGGTCAAAGGGGAAATAAAGAAATAAATAAAAGTGTTCTTGGCACTAAATGAAAAGGATGATACAACACAACAAAACCTATGGGACGCCTTAAAAGCAGTCCTGAGAGGGAAATACATAGCCCTAAGTGCCTACATTAAGAATACAGAAAGAGCACAAATAAGTGACTTAACACTGCAACTAAAAACGCTTCAGAGGCAGCAGCAAATGAATCCTATACCTGACACACAGGAAGAAATAATAAAAATCAGAGAGGAAATCAATGGAATAGAAACAAAGAAAACAATAGAAAAAAAATCAATGAATCCCTGAGCTGGTTCTTTGAAAGGATATGCAAGATAGATAAACGTCTAACACAATTGATTAAAAGAAGGAAAGAGCAACTCCAAATCAAATGAATTAGAGATGAAAAGGGGAACACTACAAGAGATAGTGAAAAGATTCAGAAAACCTTGCAGTATTCTCTAGTAAATTTGAAAACCTAAGAGAAATGGATGAATACCTGTCATCAAAGAATACACCAAGACTTAACCAGGATGAGATTGACAGCTTAAACACACCTATAATAAAGGAGAAAATTGAAAACATAATTAAAAAAAAAAAAACAACTAAAAAAAAAGCCCAGATCCACATGGATTCATAGCAGAATTCTATAAGATATTTTAAGAAGACCTATAGCCACTACTACTCAAATATTCAAGAGGACAGAAACAGAAATAAATGGCCCAAATTTCTTCTATGAAGCCAACATCACTCTAATACCAAAACCAGGCAAAAAAAATACAACCAAAAAAGAAAACTATAGACCCATCTCATTAATGAACATAGATGCAAAAATTCTTAACAAAACACTTGAAACTAGATACAAGCACATATCAAAACGATCCACTATACCAAGCTGGATTAATACCAGAGATGCAGGGATGGTTCAACTTACACAAATTAATAAATGTCATAAAGCACATAAACGAACTGAAAGACAAAAGCCACACAATCATCTCAATCAATTCAGCAAAAGCCTTTGACAAAATTCAGCATGCCCTCATGTTTAAAATCCTGGAGGAAATCGGACTGGAGAGAACATTCCTCAACACGATTAAAGCCATATACAACAAACCCACAGCCAGCATTATCCTAAGTGGGGAAAAACTAGAAACATTCCCCTTAAAGTCAGGAACCTGGCAAGGCTGGCCCCTCTCCCCACTCCTTTTCAATATAGTGCTTGAAATGCTCCCAAGAGCAATAGGATAAGAAAAGGAAATTAGAGGAGTACTAATTGGAAAAGAGGAAGTCAAATTATCCCTTTTTGCAGATGACATGATAGTTTACCAAACACTCCACCAGAAAACTTCTAGAAACCATCAACAGGTGCAGTAAAGTGGCAAGATACAAAATAAACTTAGAAAAATTGGTAGCCTTTCTTTATGCCAATAACAAGGAATTGGAGAAGGAATGCAAGGAAACTTTCCCACTCAAAATAGCCTCCAAAAATAAATTAGGAACAAAACCAACCAAACACACTAAATATCCCTACAAAGAAAATATTAAATCCCTCAAGAAGGAAATTGAGGAATATACTAGAAGATGGGAGAACTTCCCATGCTCATGAATTGGAAGAGTCAATATAGTAAAAATGACCATCCTGCCCAAAATAATATACAGATTCAATGCAATCCCAATTAGAATCCCCACGAGCTTTTTCACAGACTTAGGGGAGAAAAACCCTAAAGTTCATATGGAGAAACAAAAGAACCCCAATAGCCAAAGCAACCCTGAGCAAAAAAAGCAACATGGGGGGGGTGCCATACCAGACTATATTACAGAGCTAGAGTCATAAAAACAGCCTGATATTGGCACAAAAACATGCCTGGAGATCAATGGAACAAAATTGAGGATCCAATCCTGAACACAACAAATTTCAGCTATCTCATATCTGACAAAGGGTCCAAGAAGACTCAATGGAGGAAAGACAGCATCATTAGCAAATGCTGTTAGCATAAGAGCATCATCACTTGTAGAAGAATAAAATTAAACCCCTACCTCTCGCCAAGTAAAAAAATCAACTCCAAATGGATCATAGAACTCAATGTGAAACCTGAAACTTTGAAAATGATAGAAAACATTGCTACTAACCTACAAGACATAGGTGTAGGAAAAGACTTTCTAAATCTGCAGCTGTGCAAAAAATAAGGTCAGCAATTGACAAATGCTATCTAATTAAACTCAAGAGCTTCTGTGCAGTGAAAGAAACAATCAAAGAAGTGAAGAGAAAACCCTCAGAGTGGGAGAAAACCTTCACCAGTGGTACATGTGATAGAGCATTAACATCCAGAGTGTATCAACTACTCAAAAAACAAAGGAGGAAGAAAACAAATGACCCTCTCAAATGATGGAGTAAAGAGCTGAATAAAGACTTCACAAATGAAGAAGTAAAGATGGCTGAGAAATGTTTTGAAAAAGTGTTCAACATTGCTAATAATTAAGGAAATGAAAAATAAAACCACCTTAAGATTTCTTTTTTTAATTTTTTAAAATTTTATTTATTTTTGTATGTGTATGAGTGTACCGTCTGCATGTAGGTCTGTGCACCCGTGTCATGCAATGCCGCAGAGGTCAGAAGAGGGTCTCGGATTCCTCTGGAACTGAAGTTCTGGAATTGGAGTTACAGACGGTTCTTAGCCGCCATGTGGGTGCTGGGGATCGAACCCGGGTCCTCTGCAAGAGCAGTCAGTGCTCTTAACCGCTAGCCTATCTCTCCAGCCCCACACCTTAAGATTTCATCTTACTCTGGAAAGACTAGCTATGATCCAGAAAACAAAGGATACCAAATGCTAGAGAGGTTGTGAGGAAAAGGGAACACTCCATCCACTTCTGGTGGGAATGCAAACCCATGCAACCCCTGTGGAAAGCAGTGTGGAGAACTCTTAAGAAACTAAAAATGAGCCTATCACCTGACCCAGTCATACCAATCCTGGGTAAATACCCACAAGACTCATCTTATTGCAGAGATACATGCACATCTATGTTTACTGCAGCTCTCTTCACAATAGCAAAGTGCTGGAAACAACCCAAGTGTCCCTCAGCCAATAAATGGATAGAGAAAATGTGGTAAATCTACACAATGGAATTCTGTTCAGCAGTAAAGAAAGATGATATCATGAACACGAGGCCATTATGCTAAGTGAAGTAACACAGTCCCAGACAAACAAATGGTTTCTCTCATTTGTGGATGTTAGCACCAAATCCATAGTTGAAAGGCAAGCTGAGAAAGGTTAATGTTATATATCTTTTTATATGAAGGCAACTATGCTGTTATAATGTGAATTCCTTAACAGGCTCTAGAATTAACTGACCACTAATTTTCAGACTTTGTAATTGTGGTATATGTATGGAAGGTATGTATTCATATATTAAAGTAACATAAAATTAAAAGGAAAATGCGACCTCCTAAACATATTTTGGAATGAGCATACAGTTTATTTTCAAAGGTCGTAATTTTGGTATATATGTGAAGTATATATAGGCATACTTTGGAGCAATACAAATGAGAAGGAACAATAACGACAAAAAGACTGGATCAAAGAATGGAAAGAAACAGTTAACTTCTGCCCAAACAATAAATCTCTGCAGAGCAAAACTTTAAAAAGACATGATCTGGGGTTGAGTGGGGCACATGGAAATGGGGATGTGTCTAAATTGGACTGAGAAATGATTTACGAAGTACACAAAACAGCAACAAAATACTTTATTAAAAAATCTTTTTAGAAATTTCAGTGTACCAGAGTTTAAAATAGTCAATAACTTTGAGAAATAAACAATAGAGTGTTCATGTTTTAATTTTTTTTGCAGTTTAAAAATATACAATAAAGGAAAATGTGCAATTTCATTAAAAGACCTTATTTTCTAAAGAATTGATAGCATTTATTTTCAAATATAACCAACAAAAAACTAGAAAATAAAAGTTATAAACACTATTCAAGAATAACTGCAGAAGAGAGGTTAAAAAGATAATCAGAGCAAGAGGTGGTGGATGAGCACAACAGTGACAGCATGCACAAGTCCATCCAAAGTCAATGAGAAACATCCCAGCACACACATGAGAAAGTGGGTAAGAAGCTCCAACTCAGGAAATTGTGATAACAGAGGGCTTCTGAGAGGGACAGGGAAAGTCATTAAAGCATGGGACTCTTGATAGGTTAACCAGACTCCAGTGGATGGGCCAACATTGAAGATATTTGGGGACTCCAATTAGACTTTATGGTCATTTATATAATAAGGTACATTAAATTAGGTGAGGAATATAAGTGGAGATGGGATGGGGGAGATCTAAATATCACAAACCATCAAATTATATTGCATGAAAATCACAAAAAATCAATTAAAATATGTTTAAGAAAAAGTCTTGTAGCAAGAGAAATTTTGAGAATAAATTGTCCCGGTCTATATATAAATGTCACTTCACAAAACTCAAGTCACCACTCAATTTAATAAAATGCCACAAAATAAAAATTATTTTACTACCTAAACTTATAAAATTATAAAAGTATAGCCAAATGATTAAATAAATATAAAAGAAAAAAACATTTTTTTCTTTATACTACTAATGAAAATTCACAATCTATATCAACAATAATGTAGATATGTAAATTCTTGTATGCTTATGTTCTAATTATTAATGACTGTGAGGACTTTTATAGTTGGACTGAAGTTAATTTACTTGGTCATGAGCATATGTATTCAAGAAACTAACTGGTAGTGATTTTATCGATAAAAGGTGGTGTATTGTGTGTGAAGTTGGCCAGGGGCAGTCTTGTGACGATTTAAATTATCAATTTGGCAGGATCCAGAAACACATGGGAAATTATACCTTCGCACATGCCTGTGGGAATTATGTTCATTCACTTACTACTACATGTGTGAACAATTACCTATGCTGTAATTGGAACCACTCCATGCAAGTACCCTGGACCATGTACACTTGAGAAATCAAGCTGAGCACCAGTGTGAATCCTTCACTCTTTCTTTTTAATTGTGGATATGATGTCTCCAGGTTTTGGCTTCTTCAGACTCTCACCACCTTAATTTCTCCACCATGGTGGATTGTTAGTTAAAATAACCACTTTATCTTCTAAGTTACTTTTATTAGAATGTTTTGTCACAGCAGCAGGAAAGTAACTAAGACACTAACACTTTGTAAGATAGAATATAAATATTTAATACTTCAGAAAATTCTTAGTAAAAAACATAAAAGCCTCAGAAACGATGGCATCTTCACAAACAAAGCCCATTTTCAATTGTAGAAGTTTATTCCTAGTAACCCCAAACTGCAAATAACCCAGGTATTGCAAGTTGAAAATGGTCCAACTGTGGTACATTCATACCATTGGTATTATTCAATTAGAATCAAAATGGGTATCAATTTAGACAACCATGAATAGACTCCAGAGAACTTTGCTGAAAGAAAATGATGAGCACCAGAGCTTTCATCAACAGCAGCATACTATGTGACATCAGTTACATTGCAAAGTGGTAAAATTATAGAAACATGTAAGGGATTTGTGTATGTAAGGTCTTAGGCAGATGTGCATTAGTGAATGTAAAGGACCAATATGAGATAATCTTATGGTGAAATATATATATACATATTACATATATACATATATATGTATACTCATATATATACATATAGATTTATACATATGTGTCTACTCTCTCTCTCTCTCTATATATATATACATATTACATATATACATATATAGGTATACTTATATATATATAGATGTATACATATATGTATACTCTCTCTCATATATATATATATATATATATATATATATATATGTCTATGAGTATATTGCCTGCATGTATGTAAGTTGATCTGTGCTATGCAATGCCTGAGGAGATCAGAAGTGTCTAATACACTGGAACTGGAGTTACAGTTGTCAGCCATCATGTTGCTCCTGGGAGCCTAACACAGGTCCTCTGCAAGAACAGGGGGTGCTCTTCACTGTTGAGCCATCTCTCCAGCTCTGCATTATATATTTCGAAGTGTCACCTAATTTAGATATTCTAATTTACTTTCGTAATGTGCTACCATTGATATAAAGTGAATAAACAGGAAATAAAATCTGTATCACTCCTTCCAAATTGTCAACGTTAAGTTTGGTTGTCAGTTTGACTTGATATAATGATGCCTAGAAAATTTGATAAAGAATATTTCTAGTTATGCTAATAATGGTGTTTCAAGAGAGAATTGTACATAAATCAGTGGCTTAAGGGGAAACCGCAAGTAGAATTTGGGTGTATCTTCCAAGAGGCTAGAAAACCTGGAGGCGTTACAGAAGTGAAAAAGTGAGAATCTTCCACAGGTGAACACAGCAGAACGTACGATTTTGCTGTTGCTATTGCCCGTGGACAAATGCTGCCAGATGGTTCATCTTCTCAATGTGAACTCACACCCATTACTCTCTGGAGGTTTCAGAATCAAACTAGAGCAGCCTCATTGGTTCCTTTTTCTGAGGTTTTCAGATTTCCACAGCAAGCAGAAATTTATATCCAGCTGTTCATTTGTAGACAGCCTCCATGGGACTCTTCAAAATACCATCGTGTTAGCCAGATCTAATAAATCCCCTCATAATTTGTTATAGTATTGGTTCTCTTCCCCTGGAGAACCCTGACTAATGAGCAAGTGCATCTAAACTGCAAGAAAAGCAAATAAAATATTGAAATGGTAAACGTGAAGGCAAAATAAAGACATTATGAGGTTGTCAGTAAGATTGAGAGTGAGAACAAGATAAAGAAGTTTTGCCTAGGAGAATAGATGTATAAGAGGTATTAGAGAAACTTTTAAAGTCTGATAAAAAGTGATACTCGAAGTATTACAGATCCATGCAAAAAAATAAAAGCACTGGTAATTAGTAAGTCATTTAGAAGACATTATAATTGCATATTACTCCTGCTTTCTTTTCAGCTGATTAAAAAGTAATTACATAAAATAATGTGTATATAATTACACAATAGCACAGAGGAGATGGGTGGGAACAAATCTGTGAAGAGTAAGAAAATGACATCAGATATTCAACTGAACAGATTTAAATACATGAAAAGAACTAGAAATGTTAAATAAAATGTAAATATAACCAAATATGCAATATATAACTCTTATTATCCTGCTTCAGCTTAATTAAATGACATAAAATTGCATAATACCATGATTTTAACAGAATGCCACTGAGTTTTAGCATATATTTATGTGATAAGTGTAACGCACAGCACAGACATGGAAAAAAGGGAGTAAGAGTGATAGAGAAGACAGATTTTTAGTCTCCCTGGAATTTATTTAGCATAAATTCATAGTGGAACCTGAAAAAAATACATTTTTATGCTGTTTGGTGATTATTGAAATTAACAGCAAATCATTGGGAAATATATTAAGGAGACCATAGTGTTCTAGTGGAAAATATTTCCTTCATGCCTTAAAGCAGCTGGAGGGATAGAGAACCAAATAACACTGAAACTCAAAATAAAATAGAAATCAAGAAATTTCAAACATGCACAGAGTATGTCATTAATGAATTCTAAAAAAAAACAATAATAAGCAGGAATATAATTAATCAATCATGAGAACACTTTTAATAAAAAAAGAAACTATAAGAAAGAGCCATTTCTTCTTAAAATGACAGTATTACAAGAGTACCCAAACTAGAGTAATATATGAAAAAGAAAAACTAGGGGCTGGAGAGATGGCCTAGCAGTTAAGAGCGCCGACTGCTCTTACAGAGGACCCGGGTTTGATGCCCAGCACCCACATGGCGGCCGAGAACCGTCTGAAACTCCAATTCCAGGAGAACTCCAGTTCCAGGGGAATCTGACACCCTCTTCTGACCTCCGCGGCATTGCATGACACGGGTGCACAAACTTGCATGCAGACAATACATTCATACACATACAGAAATAAATAAAATTAAAAAATAAATAAAAAGCAGAAAAAGAAAAACAATATATCTTGTAAGTCTACTGAAATCTCCTCAATAAAATGTTAACAAACACCTGATATCATCAAAAATACATGATCAAACATCATAACTAAATAAATTTTATCCCAAAATGAAAGGCTGGCTTAACATCTGGAAATCAAACGCTATAAAACAGTGTATTAAGGCAATAAATGACATGAGTTTTTTCCTGTGTCCCAGGTTATGGTCTATTTTGGAGAATGTTCCATGGGGTGCTGAGTAGAAAGTGTATTCTCTGGTGTTTGTGTGGAATATCAGATAGATGTTTGTGGGGTCCATTTGGTGTATTGTATCATTCAGTTCAGATGTCTCTCTGCTTATCCTTTGTCCTGTTGATCTGTCTAAAGGACATAGTGGGGTATTGAAGTCCCCTACTATTACTTTACTAGGGTTAATCTGTGCCTTGAGATCCTGAAGAATTGTCTTTATAAAGTTTGGTGCACCAGATGTATATATTCATAATTGTGAGATCTTCATCGCCAATTGTTCTTTTAATAAAGATGAATGGCCCTCTTTGTCTCTTTTGATTTCTTTTGCTTTGAAGTCTATTTTGTCTGATATTAGAATAGCCACACCCGCTTTCTTTTTGGTACCATTTGCTTGGAATACTTTCTTCCATCCCTTCACCTTAAGTTGGTGCCTATCCTTGAAATTGAGATGGGTTTCTTGTAGACAGCATATAGATGGGTTTTGTTTCCTAATCCATTCTCCCAGTCTATGCCTTTTGATTGGGGAGTTTAGCCCATTAATATTTAAGGTTACAATTGAAAGATGGATGTTGCTTCCTTTCACTTTATTATCCATTTGGACTTCTAGCCTTTGATTTTGCTCCTATGGTTATGTTTTTGTTAGTTTCTTTTCCTAGGTGTTTGAGGATTGTTGCTCCTCTCTTCTGCCCTTTGAATTGCTTCAAGTATTTTATGAAGAGTTGGTTTTCCAGACATGTATTCCATCATCTTGTTTATGTCATGGAAGATTTTTCTCTCTCCTTCAAGTATAGTCGACATTTTTGCTGGGTAAAGTATTCTGGGTTGGCATCCATAGTCCCTTAACACTGGGAATGCTTTGCTCCATGTTCTTCTTGCTTTCATGGTTTGAGGCGAGAAGTCAGTTGTAATTCTGATGGGTTTCCCTTTGTATGTGACTTGTTTTTCTTTTGTAGCCCTCAGAATTTTGTCTTTATTTTGGGCATCTAGCATTTTAACTATAATATGGCGTGGGGTGTTTCTTTTCTGATCTTGTCTGTTTGGGGTCCTATGTGCTTCTTGTATTTG
>VZQC01010984.1:89882-142278 GCA_009823505.1 Rhizomys pruinosus | reverse complement strand
TTTTTTTTTTTGGGGGGGGGGCTGTATTCTGATGCCGCCAATCACAAATGTCTTTTCACTATGTTAGAGGGTGGTTTTGCTTGCCTCCTTCTGATTTTTTTTTTCTCCTCCTTGTTTACGGAGTATTGACTTGTCTAGGTTTCAGGCTTTCAATTTTGTTTATATATTGGATATCGGAAGTCTAAGTCACTCTTCCCTTCCTGTTCTGAAGGTTCTCCAAAAAAATCCACTTGGATACTCTCTCATCAACTCTAATTGGGGGGGATATACCTGACTTAGCCTGCACCCCAGTACCTGTCTGGAGCGAGTTCTGGGCCCCTGTGCTTCAGGAGCACCCTGCACAAAGAAACAATGGCACCGAACCAAACCCTCCTGGCATCAGCTCTAAAGGCAAAGGGGGTCTCTGCCCAGACAGCTATCCTCTATAAGGGTTTAGAGTTTAGACCCTTTTCCAGCAACTCAAGAGTGAATCCACCCTAAAATCTACCTGTCTGGAGCAAGTTCGGGGCTCCTGTGCTTCAGGGGCACCCCGCACAAAGACACAATGGCACCAAAACAAACCCACCCAGCACCGGCTGCTGACAATTCTTAATTATTTTTTAATTGATGTTTTATGTATTTCATACATAATTTTTCATTTCTGTTCAGGAATATTCCCCTATCCCTTCCGCCCACCCCATCCCAAACCATCCCAGATCATTTACTCTATCATAACTGTCCTGCATCTTTCTCTCAGTATTTTTTAATGCTTGGGAATTCACATGTTCCTCCATTAATTTCATATTAGTCTAAACTATGGATACATACTCTCCACCCATATTCAGTAATTACAGAGTCTGAAAATAATTGGTGGGTGGATTCTAGAACCCACTGAGGGATTCACATTATGACAACATAGTTGCTTTCAGATTAACCAAAAATATTACCATACTGTCGTTCAGCTTGCCTTTCATCTGGGGGATTTGGTGTTAGCATCCACTAATGAGGGAAACCATTCTCTGTCTTTCTGGGACTATGTCACCTCACTCAGCAAAATGGCTTCGAGCTCCATCCATTTGCCTGCAAAATTCATAATCCCATCCTTCTTTACCTCTGAATAGTACTCCATTTTGTAGATGTACCACATTTTTGTCATCCACTCATCTGTTGAGGGGCATGTGGGTTGGTTCCAGCTCTTCGCTATTTTGAAGAGAGCTGCAATAAACATGGATGTGCATATATCTTTGCGGTAGGATGAGTCTTTGGGGTATATACCCAGGAGTGGTATGACTGGGTCAAATGGTAGGGTCATTTTGAGTCTTCTTTTTTTTTTTTTTTTCTGTATGTGTCTGAATGTACTGTCTGCACGCAGGTCTGTGCACCCGTGTCTTGCAATGCCGCAGAGGTCAGAAGAGGGTGTCAGATTCTCCTGGAATTGGAGTTTCAGACGGTTCTCGGCCGCCATGTGGGTGCTGGGGATCGAACCCAGGTCCTCTCTAAGAGTGGTCTGTGCTCTTAACCGCTAGGCCATCTCTCCAGCCCTATTCCAAGTCTTTTAAGGGTTCTCCACACTGCTTTCCATAGTGGTTGTACAAGGTTACATTCCCACTAGCAGTGGATGAGTGTTCCCCTTTCCCCACAACCCCTTCAGCATTTGTTGTCTTTTGTTTTCTTGATCTTAGCTAGCCGTACTGGAGTGAGATGATATACGAAAGTGCTTTTAATTTGCATTTCCTTAATTATTAACGATGATGAACACTTTTTAAGATGTTTCTCAGCCATCTTTGATTCCTTACTGGTGAAGACTACTCCATCTTTTGAGTAGGTCATTTGTCTTCTTATTTTGTTTTGACAACAAAATAAAAAGACGTTAATGCTCTGTCAGATGTGTCACTGGTAAAGATTTCTTTCCACTGTATGTGTTTTCTCTTCACCTCCTTGATTGTTTCTTTCACTGTACAGAAGCTTTTGAGTTTTATGAGGACCCACTTGTCAACTGTTGACCTTACTACCCATGCAGCTGCTGTCTGGTTTAGAATGGCTCCGCCTACACCTATGTCTTATGGAAACTTTCCCACTCAAAATAGCCTCCAAAAAAATAAATTAGGAACAAAACCAACCAAACACACTAAATATCCCTACAAAGAAAATATTAAATCCCTCAAGAAGAAGACTGAGGAATTACTAAAGATGGAGAATCTTTCATGCTCATGCATTGGAAGAGTCAATATAGTAAAAAATGACCATCCTACCCAAAATAATATACAGATTCCAATTCTTGCAATTCCCCATTTAAGAACATCCCCACGAGCTTTTTCACGACTTAGGGGGAGAAAAACCCCTAAAGTTCTTATGGAGAAACAAAAGAAACCCCAAAGCCAAAGCAACCCTGAGCAAAAAAAGCAATACAGGGGGGATTGCTGTTCCAGACTTCAAACTATACTTTTATGGCTATAGTCATAAAAAAAGGTTGGTAGTGGCACAAAAGCAGACCCGTTGATTAATGGAATAAAATTGAGGATCCAATCCTGAACACAACAAATTTCAGCTATCTCATATTGACAAGGGTCAAGACGACTCAATGGAGGAAAGACAGCATCATCAACAAATGCTGTTGTCATAAGAAGCATCATCACTTGTAGATAGAATAACATTTTAAAACCCCTACCCTCTGCAAGTAAAAAAAATCAACTCCAACGGATCATCGAAACTCAAATGTGAAACCTGAACTTTGAACATGATAGAAAAGACATTGTACTAACCTACAGACATAGGTGAGGATAAAGACTTTTCAAATCTGCAGCTGTGCACCAAAAATAAGGTCAGCAATTGAAAAATTGAACTATTCTAATTAAACTCCAGAGTTCTTTGCAGTGAAAGAAACAATCAAAGAAGTGAAGAGGAAAAGAAAACCTCAGAGTTGGAGAAAGAAAAACTTCTCAGTGGTTACATGTGATAGAGCCATACATCCGAGTTATGAAACTACTCCAACAACAAAGGCGGAAGAAAAACAAAAGACCCCTCTCACATGAGGGAGTACAAGCTGAATTGAGACTTCACAAATGAAGAGAAGCTAACGATGGTGCAGAAATGTTTGAAAAAGTGTTCAAATTCTAAGAATTAAGGAAATGGAAAAATAAAAACACCTTCCAGATTTCTTTTTTAATTTTTTAAATTTTATTTATTTTGTATTTGTTATGAGTGTACCTCTGCATGTAGGTCTGTTGCACCCGTGTCATGCAATGCCGCAGAGGACAGAAGAGGGTCTCTGATCCCTTCTGGAATTGAAGTTCTGGAATTGGAGTTCACAGACGGTTCTTAGCGGCCATGTGGGTGCTGGGATGACCCCGGGTCCTCGCCAGAGCAGTCAGTGCTCTTACCGCTAGCCTATCTCTCCAGCCCCACACCTTAAGATTTCATCTTACTCTGGAAAGACAGGTTATGAATTCCAGGAAACAACAAAGCGATTCACCAAAAATGCTAGAGAGGTTGTGAGGAAAAGGGGAACAATCATCCACCACTTCTGTTGGAATGCAAAACCTATGCAACCAGTTTGTAAAGCAGTGTGGAGAAACTCTTAAGAAACTAAAAAACGAGCTATCACCTGACCCAGTCATTACCAAATCCTGGGTATATACCCACACGACCTTTACATCTTTGCAGAGATACATGCAAATATATGTTTACTGCCGCTCTCTTCACAATAGAAAGTAGCTGGAACCAACCAGTGTCCCTCAGCCAATACCGGATAGCGAAAATGTGGGTAAACTCTACACAATGGAATGGAATTCTGTTCAGCAGTTAAAGAAAGATGATATCATGAACACGAGGCCTTATGCTAAGTGAAGTAACACAGCCAGGGACAAACAAATGGATGGTATCTCTCATTTGTGGATGTTCGCACCAAATCCCCATCGGGAAAGGCAAGTGAGAAAAGGTTAATGTATATATCTTTTATATGAGGCCACTATGTTGGTTATAATGTTGCATCCTAACAGGCTCTAGAATTACCCCATAATTTTCAGGACTTTGTAATTGTGGTATATGTATTGAGGGTGTGTATTCATATATTAAAGTAATACATTAAAATTCAAACGGAAAATCTGCGAACTCCTAACAGATTTTGGAATTAGCTTATAGTTTTTTTCAGATGTCGTAATTTTGGTTATATGTTAAGATATATATGGGCATACTTTGGAGCAATACACAATGGAAGGAACAATAACGACAAAAAGACTGGATCAACGACCGAAATTAGAAACAGTTAACTTGGCCCAAACAATTACAGCTTGCAGAGTCAAAAAACTTTTAAAAAGACATGCTTGGGGGTGGGTGGGGCCACATGGAAATGGGGATGTGTCTAAATGGACCTGAGAAATGATGTACGAAGTACACAAAACAGCAACCATAACTACGTATTTTAAAAGCTTTGAAGATGGAACTGTCAGTGTACCAGAGTTTAAAATAGTCAATAACTTTGTATGGCTATAATAAATAAACATATCGAGTGCTTCATTGTTTAATTTTTTTGCCGTTTAAAAGAGTACCACTAACGGAAAATGGCCTTGCATTAAAAGCCCTTATGTTCTAAAAGAATTGCTAGCAGTTGATTTCAAATATAACCAACAAAAAACTAGAAAATAAAAGTTATAAACACTATTCAAGAATAACTGCAGAAGAGAGATTAAAAAGATAATCAGAGCAAGAGGTGGTGGATGAACACAAACAGTGCAGCCGGCACAAGGCCAACCAAATGGTCAATGAGAAAAACATCCCAGCACACACTGAGATAGGGGGGAAGAAGATCCAACGCAGGAATTGTGGAGAAACAGAGGCTTGAGAGGGACAGGGAAGTAGTAAAGCATGGGACGCTGGAGGTTAACCAGTCCAGTGGATGGTGCCAACATGCGAAGATTATTGGGGGACTCAATGAGCAACTGAGGTCATGGATATAATATGGTACATGAAAATTAGGGGAGGATTATTAAGTGGAGATGGGAGGGGGTGAGCGAAAGAAGAACTAAATCCCATCAAATTATATTGCATGAAAAATTCACAAAAATATCAATTAAAATATGTTTAAGAAAAAGTCTTGTAGCAAGAGAAATTTTGAGAATAAATTGTCCCGGTCTATATGTAAATGTCACTTCACAAAACTCAAGTCACCACTCAATTAATTAAAATGCCACCAAAAATAAAAATATTTATTACCTAAACTTATAAAATTATAAAAGTATAGCCAAATGATTAAATCATATAACAGAAATAACAAATTTTTTTCTTTATACTCTACTAATGTCATAATTCACAATCTATATCAACAATAATGTAGATATGTAAATTCTTGTATGCTTATCGTTCTAACTGATTAATGACTGTTGAGGACTCTTTTATCAGTTGGGGATTGAAGTAATGTACTTGGTTCCATGCGATTATGTATTCAAGAAAACTAACTGGTAGTTCGATTTTACTTTGGATAAACGGTGGTGTATTTGTGTCGTGCAAGTGGCCAGGTGGCAGGCTGGGACGAGGGAAAGGAGCAGATGTGTGGCTAGAGCCGAAAACACCGGGGAAATGATTACCGGTCCAACATCCTGTGGGAATTACTGTTCATTCATTCACTACTCATGTGTGGACTACACCAATTAACTCACTGCTGTATTGGAATTCCACTCCATGCCATAGTATCCGGACATGTACATTTGCGAAATCAAGCTGAGCACCAGTGTGAATCCTTCACTCTTTCTTTTTAATTGTGGATATGATGTCTCCAGGTTTTGGCTTCTTTCGGGACGTACAAATGAATGGCTGCCTTACCATGGTGGATTGTGAGTGAACAAGAACCACGTTATCTTCTCAACGTTATTTTATTAGAATGTGGTGTTCAAGCAGCAGGAAAGTAACAAGGACACTATTACACTTTGTAAGAGAGAATATAAACTTTAGTTGCAATATCAGAAAATTCTTAGTAAAAAACATAAAAGCCTCAGAAACGATGGCATCTTCACAAACAAAGCCCATTTTCAATTGTAGAAGTTTATTCCTAGTAACCCCAAACTGCAAATAACCCAGGTATTGCAAGTTGAAAATGGTCCAACTGTGGTACATTCATACCATTGGTATTATTCAATTAGAATCAAAATGGGTATCAATTTAGACAACCATGAATAGACTCCAGAGAACTTTGCTGAAAGAAAATGATGAGCACCAGAGCTTTCATCAACAGCAGCATACTATGTGACATCAGTTACATTGCAAAGTTCCCCGGAAAAATTCCTCCTTACGTACGCAACCTAATGTAAGGATTTTGGTTGTATGTTAAGTGTCTTAGGCAAGATGCCGCATTGTGAATGTAAAGGCCCAATATGAGATAACTTATTGGTGACACTCTATATATACATATTACATATACCGACTTTATACTGTATTCACTCCCATCTATATTTATACTATAGATTTCATACCATATGTGTTACTTCTCTCTTTCTATTATATATAGATATCTATACACAGTTATATACATACATTATTCGGTCTCCTTATAGCTATATAGATTCCTACACATTATATTGTAACTTCCCTCTCTCCTATACTATATCTTTACTCAATATATCATATATATTAATATAATTCTCCTGACCCGTCCTATATTGCCTGCATTATTGTACAGTTGATTCTGTGCTCCCTTAGCAATGCCTGAGGAGATCAGAAGTGTCTAATACACTGGAACTGGAGCTCAGTTGTCAGCCATCATGTTGCTCCTGGGAGCCTAACACAGGTCCATTCTTCAAGAACCTAGGGGGTGCTCTTCACCTGTTGAGCATTCTCTCAAGCTATGCATTTATTTATTTCGATTTCTTTCCCCCCTTTAGTTGTCACCTATTTAGTTATTTAATTTACTTTCGTAAAGCTCGTTAACTCTTGCATAAAGTTGAACATTAAACAGGAAATACATCTGTATCCACCTCTTACAAATTGTCAACGTTAAGTTTGGTTGTCAGTTTGACTTGATATAATGATGCCTAGAAAATTTGATAAAGAATATTTCTAGTTATGCTAATAATGGTGTTTCAAGAGAGAATTGTACATAAATCAGTGGCTTAAGGGGAAACCGCAAGTAGAATTTGGGTGTATCTTCCAAGAGGCTAGAAAACCTGGAGGCGTTACAGAAGTGAAAAAGTGAGAATCTTCCACAGGTGAACACAGCAGAACGTACGATTTTGCTGTTGCTATTGCCCGTGGACAAATGCTGCCAGATGGTTCATCTTCTCAATGTGAACTCACACCCATTACTCTCTGGAGGTTTCAGAATCAAACTAGAGCCGCCTCATTGGTTCTCATTTCTGAGGGTTTTAAGATTTCACCACAGCAAGCAGAAATTATATCAGCTGTTGCTTTGTAGACAGCCTCCTGGTGACTCTTCAAACATACCATCGCTTAGCCAGCATCAATAAATCCCCCTCAATTGTTACGTATTTGGTTTCTCTTCCCCTGGATGAACCTGCCTAATGAGCAAGTGCATCTACTGCAAAGAAACAGCAAATAAAAATATTGATCAATGGCAACGTGAAGGCTAAAATTACCGACTTATGCGGTTCGTCAGTAAGATTGAGAGTTGACGCATACAAGTAAAGGTAGTTGTTTGCTAGGCAGACTAGATGATATAGATCGGTATTGAGAAATCCTTTTAAAGTCTGATACATTAAGGTGATCTGAAAGTATTACAGTCATGCAAAACACCTAGAAGCACTGTAATTTCGTAGTATTTGAAGAATTATTAATGGCATATTCACTCCTGCTTTCTTTTCCGCTCGATTTAAAAAGTAATTACCTAACATAATTGTGTATATAATACAAACTAGCCACAGCAGGAGATGGGTGGGACAAATCTGTGAAAGAGTAAGAAATGACACACCGATATTCAACCTACCCGTTTTACCTATACATGGAAAAATATAGAAATGTAAATCAAAATGTAAATTAAACCAACTTATGCCTCTATTTAACTCTTATTCTTATCCTGCTTCAGCCTAATCTAACCTGAAAACCTTGATCTATATACATGATTAACCGAATTGCCCCACTGAGTTTTTAGCCCATTATATTTATTTGCATTAAGCTGTACCACTGCCCACGCAAAGACATGGAAACAAGGGAGTAACGAGTGATGACGAGATCGGACAGATTGTAGTCTCCCTGGAATGTATTTTGCCTAAATTCATTCCTATTCGGAACCTGTAAAAAACTCTACTACCCTTTTTGCTGTTTGGTGAATTTTTGAAATTACCCACAGCACTCCTTGGAATCATTATTAAGGAGCCCATGTGTTCTAGTGGCCAAAATATCTTTTATGCCTTAAACGCAGCTGGGTGCTAGAGAACAATAAACCACTGACACTACTCAAAATACAATAGCCTACATCATTAATCTATTTCAAACCCACAGCAAAGAGTATTGTTCATTATGATTCGAACACAAAAAACAATTTCTAAGCCGTGAATCTATTATCCAGCATGAGAACCCTTTATAAACAAAAGCAACTGTAAGAAAAGAGCCATTTTCTTCTATACTAAGAAGTTATTACAGAGTACCCAAACTTCGCTAGTCATATATGAAAAAGACAAAAACTAGGTAGCTGGGAGAGATGGCCTAGCAGTTTTTTTTCGTAAGAGCGTTTTCCGATGCTTCTTACTTGCTGGACACGGGTTTGATCTGCCCAGCACCCACACTGTCGGCGAGAACCGCTGAAACTCCAATTCCCGGGAGAATTTCGTTCCTGGGGAATCTTGACACCCTCTTACGACCTCCGCGGCAGTGCCTGACAGGGTGCCACAAACCCCTACATGCGGACATTACCTTCATACACATACAGAAATAAATAAAATATTAAAAAATACAATAAAAAAAAAGCAGAAACAGAAAACACAATATATCTTGTAAGTCTACTGAAATCTCCTCAATAAAATGTTAACAAACACCTGATATCATCAAAAATACATGATCAAACATCATAATAAATAATTTTATCCCAAAAAAGAAAGGTGGTCTTAACACTCTGAAATATCAAAACGCTTATAAAACAGTGTTATTAAGGCACTAAATGACATGAGTGATTTTTCTTTGTGTCCCGGTTATGGCTGTTCCTCTCGAGCGGAGCGCGCAGCTCGAATCTCTTCTTACCCTTCTCTCATTACTCCCTCTTAGAGGGTTTCTCTCTGCGTCTTTCGCCGTCGTTTCTTTTCCTCTCTACTACGCGTTTCTCCACCGATTCCTACAGCCTATTCGCTCGCTCGCCTGATTCAGCACTCGTCCTTTCTCTCGGATACCGCGACTGATAGGCTCGCCTGCTCTTTCTATCGTGCTCTGAGATTTCACACTTCCTTCGGATACGATATCAGTCACTGTCTTCCTAACTTTCTCTCTGTTTGCACTCCGTCCCTTCAGCGCCTTGAGCCCACACTCCTTCTCTGTGCTTCCTTCTCTTCTCATTTTTGGCCCTTTCTCGCTCTCGCTTTATCTATTTTCAAAGCCTCTCGGAGCGTTACTCTGCGACGCGCAGACGTCTCTAAGACCACCGCCACGCTTTTATCGTTCCACACCTCGCGCTGTCGTGCGTCTTACGCACAGCCCACTGATCCTCTTTATGTACTCTTACTCCGATGTCAGCACGCCCTAGTACTAGTTCTGCTACGCTGCTAATACGCACACTCGCGCTCCAAGGAACATTGAGAAACAAACGAAAAATTCAACTAGTGAGTCACCTTAGTGAGATACACAACCCTTGACGACTAGAAACCTTCCTATAAAAATTAATGGTGTGCTTGAGAAACTGAGCTTCCTGATTATCGTACAGCACTACGACCTCTCTCTATACGTAGTCGTTGGTGTGGTGTAGATGCAAAGCACGATTTCGCTTTTTTGTGCTGTGGTGGTATTTGACATCTTCGCAACTGAGGTGGATTGGGTATTCGCAACGTGTCTAACATACTTCTTGCTGTTTTGATGTGTTTGTCACGCAATTGTGTCATAGCAGTTGCTTTTCTTCGTATTTACGCACGCATATTCTGTGTTGTGTCACTTTGTCTGTCTATTCGTTCTTATTTTGTCTCTCTGTGATGTTACGTCTACACTGTTCAACTCTAGCTATTCTCCACTTCCCTCACCCCTTATACTTCTTTTTCGTACATTCGTTTCGGTAAACTACACCTCTGTCCTCTCAATCCCACTTCCCACATTGAACACCTTCCGACTCGCCTCTGATACCTAACCTTCGAAATTGAGATTGGTTTTGTTACGATGCCTATATGATGGATTTGTTTCCTAATCAATTCCTCCTCGTCTCTTGACTTGATTGGGGAGTTTAGTCATTAATATTTAAGGTTTATATTAAATAATTGGATATGTGGTTCGGTACCTTATTATCCATTTGGAATTTTTGTCTACAAATTCTACTCCGGAACGTTAGGTTTTTATTAGCTTCTTTTCCTAGGTTCTTGGAGATAGTTGCTCCCGCCGCGGCTCCCTTTTTGACTTGCTTAAGTATTTTCTGAGAGTTATGTTTTCCAGACCTGTACTCTCTTATTCTTTTATGTCGTGGAAGGTTTTTCCTCTCTCCTTTAACTATAATAGATGTTTTTGATGGGTATAGTGTTCTGGGTTGCCCTCCATAGTCCTTTAACAAGGAAAGGCTTTGCTCCATGTTCTTCCTTTCATGGTTTGTTCGTGAGAAGTCAGCTGGAATTCTGATGTGTTTCCCCTTATATGTGCCTTGTTTTTTGTAACCTTCAGAATTTTCTCTTTGTTCCAGGTTTCTAGCATTTTACCTATGAAAGTCATGGGGATTTTCTTTCTGATCTTGTCTATTGGAGTCCTATGTGTGTTCTTTTTATTTGTATGGGTTTATTTTAGGTTGGGGAAAATTTATCTATTATTCTGTTGAAGATCTTTAAACATGCTATTTCTCTCGAGGCTTCTTCAACTTTATTCCTATGATGTGGTGTTTTGATCTTTTCATAGTGGTCCCATATTTCCTGGTTCGTTCTACTTTTGGTATTCTTTAAATTTTTCATAACTTTATTGAGCTTTTTAGTTGCTCTATATTCTCCAGGTCTGATATTTCTTTGTTCTGCTTCCTTCTTTCTATTTCTGAGGCTTTTTCCTTTTCTTTTCTTCTTCCGATTTGGATGAGTGTTCTTTTCTTTTTAATTTATTTCCTTATGATTTCTTTTTATTTTTAATTTTCCTTTTTGAGTTTCTCAATCTCTTCTTGGTTTAGCCTTATTCGGGTTGGCTTCCTTTCTCAGTGTTCTGCTTCATCCAGAGTTTGTATTTTTCTCCTCTAGTTTCTTTCACGAAATTTGTCAGTATCTTCCTTTGTTTCCTTTCGAAGTTGTCACTTTGTATCCATCGAGGTCCTTTGCGCTTCTCATTCTCTTCCTAGTTTCGGACTCTTTATTTCTTGAATTCTTCTGCATAGGTCTGCAATATTCCTCTAAGATCTGTTGCTTGGGTCACCTCCAAGGGGATGTACTTCTCTTACAGGCGTTGGTTGAGCTGGGTGCTGAAATGATCCTGACCGGGACCGTGTGAGCCCTTTGGTGCAATGTACCTGGCATGAGGTTTTCGCTTTTTTTTTTTTTTGTTGGTTGTTGTTGTTTTTTTTACTCATGGATTATCACTTATAGCTAAAAAATGAAAAAAAAAACTGAGAGAATGATGCAGGACAGTTATGGCAGAATGCATGATCTGGGATGGGCTGGGGGTGGGGGGGAATGGAAAGGGAAATATGCCTGAACTGAATTGTAAAATGATGTATGAAATGCACAAAGCATCAATTAAAAAAATTTGAACACTTAAAGCCCATGGGGGACATTCTCATTCAAACCACCACACTAATGAAGGTATAAATACAGAAATACAAACATACCCAAAATGCAAACAAAAAATAAACTGAAGGGAAGCAATATATATCTATCAATATTAACCCTAAATATTAATGATCTAAATTTTCCAATCAAGAGACACAGAATGGGAGAATGGATTAAGAAACTGAATCCATCTTTCTGCTGTCTACAAGAAACACACCTCACCTTCAAGGACAGGCACCATCTTAAGATGAAAGGGTAGAAAAGAATATTTTAAGCAAATGGCACAAAAAAGTAAGCAGGAATTGCTATTTTAATATCAGACAAAATAGATTTCAAAGTAAAACTAATCAAAAGAGATAAAGAGGGTCACTAAATCCTTATCAAATATCAGTCAATCATGAAGATCTCACAATCATAATTATATATGGATCAAACAACAGTACACCAAACATCATAAACACAACCCAGAAGGACTTCAAGAAAAAGATGAATATCAGCACACTAATAGTGAGAGACTTCAATACCCCACTGAGCCCACTGGACAGGTCAAATAGACAAAGAATAAACATAGAGACATCTGAACTAAACAACATGATACACCAAATGGATCTAATTTACATCTACCAAATATTACACCCAGACACTGAAGAATATACTTTCTAATCAGCACTGCATAGAGCATTCTCCAAAATCGACCTCAGCAAATACAAAAAATTGAAACAATTACATACATCTTACCAGACCATACTGCAGTAAAGCTTAATATCAACACCAGAAAGACTCCTACTAGCTACAAGAACACATGAAGGCTAAACAACACACCACTGAATAATGAATGGGTCAAAGGGGAAATAAAGAAATAAATAAAAGTGTTCTTGGCACTAAATGAAAAGGATGATACAACACAACAAAACCTATGGGACGCCTTAAAAGCAGTCCTGAGAGGGAAATACATAGCCCTAAGTGCCTACATTAAGAATACAGAAAGAGCACAAATAAGTGACTTAACACTGCAACTAAAAACGCTTCAGAGGCAGCAGCAAATGAATCCTATACCTGACACACAGGAAGAAATAATAAAAATCAGAGAGGAAATCAATGGAATAGAAACAAAGAAAACAATAGAAAAAAAATCAATGAATCCCTGAGCTGGTTCTTTGAAAGGATATGCAAGATAGATAAACGTCTAACACAATTGATTAAAAGAAGGAAAGAGCAACTCCAAATCAAATGAATTAGAGATGAAAAGGGGAACACTACAAGAGATAGTGAAAAGATTCAGAAAACCTTGCAGTATTCTCTAGTAAATTTGAAAACCTAAGAGAAATGGATGAATACCTGTCATCAAAGAATACACCAAGACTTAACCAGGATGAGATTGACAGCTTAAACACACCTATAATAAAGGAGAAAATTGAAAACATAATTAAAAAAAAAAACAACTAAAAAAAAAAGCCCAGATCCACATGGATTCATAGCAGAATTCTATAAGATATTTTAAGAAGACCTATAGCCACTACTACTCAAATATTCAAGAGGACAGAAACAGAAATAAATGGCCCAAATTTCTTCTATGAAGCCAACATCACTCTAATACCAAAACCAGGCAAAAAAATACAACCAAAAAAGAAAACTATAGACCCATCTCATTAATGAACATAGATGCAAAAATTCTTAACAAAACACTTGAAACTAGATACAAGCACATATCAAAACGATCCACTATGACCAAGCTGGATTAATACCAGAGATGCAGGGATGGTTCAACTTACACAAATTAATAAATGTCATAAAGCACATAAACGAACTGAAAGACAAAAGCCACACATTCATCTCAATCAATTCAGCAAAAGCCTTTGACAAAATTCAGCATGCCTTCATGTTTAAAATCCTGGAGGAAATCGGACTGGAGAGAACATTCGTCAACACAATTAAAGCCATATACAACAAACCCACAGCCAGCATTATCCTAAGTGGGGAAAAACTAGAAACATTCCCCTTAAAGTCAGGAACCTGGCAAGGCTGGCCCCTCTCCCCACTCCTTTTCAATATAGTGCTTGAAATGCTCCCAAGAGCAATAGGATAAGAAAAGGAAATTAGAGGAGTACTAATTGGAAAAGAGGAAGTCAAATTATCCCTTTTTGCAGATGACATGATAGTTTACCAAACACTCCACCAGAAAACTTCTAGAAACCATCAACAGGTGCAGTAAAGTGGCAAGATACAAAATAAACTTAGAAAAATTGGTAGCCTTTCTTTATGCCAATAACAAGGAATTGGAGAAGGAATGCAAGGAAACTTTCCCACTCAAAATAGCCTCCAAAAATAAATTAGGAACAAAACCAACCAAACACACTAAATATCCCTACAAAGAAAATATTAAATCCCTCAAGAAGGAAATTGAGGAATATACTAGAAGATGGGAGAACTTCCCATGCTCATGAATTGGAAGAGTCAATATAGTAAAAATGACCATCCTGCCCAAAATAATATACAGATTCAATGCAATCCCAATTAGAATCCCCACGAGCTTTTTCACAGACTTAGGGGAGAAAAACCCTAAAGTTCATATGGAGAAACAAAAGAACCCCAATAGCCAAAGCAACCCTGAGCAAAAAAAGCAACATGGGGGGGGTGCCATACCAGACTATATTACAGAGCTAGAGTCATAAAAACAGCCTGATATTGTCACAAAAACATGCCTGGAGATCAATGGAACAAAATTGAGGATCCAATCCTGAACACAACAAATTTCAGCTATCTCATATCTGACAAAGGGTCCAAGAAGACTCAATGGAGGAAAGACAGCATCATTAGCAAATGCTGTTAGCATAAGAGCATCATCACTTGTAGAAGAATAAAATTAAACCCCTACCTCTCGCCAAGTAAAAAAATCAACTCCAAATGGATCATAGAACTCAATGTGAAACCTGAAACTTTGAAAATGATAGAAAACATTGCTACTAACCTACAAGACATAGGTGTAGGAAAAGACTTTCTAAATCTGCAGCTGTGCAAAAAATAAGGTCAGCAATTGACAAATGCTATCTAATTAAACTCAAGAGCTTCTGTACAGTGAAAGAAACTATCAAAGAAGTGAAGAGAAAACCCACAGAGTGGGAGAAAACCTTCACCAGTGGTACATGTGATAGAGCATTAACATCCAGAGTGTATCAACTACTCAAAAAACAAAGGAGGAAGAAAACAAATGACCCTCTCAAATGATGGAGTAAAGAGCTGAATAAAGACTTCACAAATGAAGAAGTAAAGATGGCTGAGAAATGTTTTGAAAAAGTGTTCAACATTTCTAATAATTAAGGAAATGAAAAATAAAACCACCTTAAGATTTCTTTTTTTAATTTTTTAAAATTTTATTTATTTTTGTATGTGTATGAGTGTACCGTCTGCATGTAGGTCTGTGCACCCGTGTCATGCAATGCCGCAGAGGTCAGAAGAGGGTCTCGGATTCCTCTGGAACTGAAGTTCTGGAATTGGAGTTACAGACGGTTCTTAGCCGCCATGTGGGTGCTGGGGATCGAACCCGGGTCCTCTGCAAGAGCAGTCAGTGCTCTTAACCGCTAGCCTATCTCTCCAGCCCCACACCTTAAGATTTCATCTTACTCTGGAAAGACTAGCTATGATCCAGAAAACAAAGGATACCAAATGCTAGAGAGGTTGTGAGGAAAAGGGAACACTCCATCCACTTCTGGTGGGAATGCAAACCCATGCAACCCCTGTGGAAAGCAGTGTGGAGAACTCTTAAGAAACTAAAAATGAGCCTATCACCTGACCCAGTCATACCAATCCTGGGTAAATACCCACAAGACTCATCTTATTGCAGAGATACATGCACATCTATGTTTACTGCAGCTCTCTTCACAATAGCAAAGTGCTGGAAACAACCCAAGTGTCCCTCAGCCAATAAATGGATAGAGAAAATGTGGTAAATCTACACAATGGAATTCTGTTCAGCAGTAAAGAAAGATGATATCATGAACACGAGGCCATTATGCTAAGTGAAGTAACACAGTCCCAGACAAACAAATGGTTTCTCTCATTTGTGGATGTTAGCACCAAATCCATAGTTGAAAGGCAAGCTGAGAAAGGTTAATGTTATATATCTTTTTATATGAAGGCAACTATGCTGTTATAATGTGAATTCCGTAACAGGCTCTAGAATTAACTGACCACTAATTTTCAGACTTTGTAATTGTGGTATATGTATGGAAGGTATGTATTCATATATTAAAGTAACATAAAATTAAAAGGAAAATGCGACCTCCTAAACATATTTTGGAATGAGCATACAGTTTATTTTCAAAGGTCGTAATTTTGGTATATATGTGAAGTATATATAGGCATACTTTGGAGCAATACAAATGAGAAGGAACAATAATGACAAAAAGACTGGATCAAAGAATGGAAAGAAACAGTTAACTTCTGCCCAAACAATAAATCTCTGCAGAGCAAAACTTTAAAAAGACATGATCTGGGGTTGAGTGGGGCACATGGAAATGGGGATGTGTCTAAATTGGACTGAGAAATGATGTACGAAGTACACAAAACAGCAACAAAATACTTTATTAAAAAATCTTTTTAGAAATTTCAGTGTACCAGAGTTTAAAATAGTCAATAACTTTGAGAAATAAACAATAGAGTGTTCATGTTTTAATTTTTTTTGCAGTTTAAAAATATACAATAAAGGAAAATGTGCAATTTCATTAAAAGACCTTATTTTCTAAAGAATTGATAGCATTTATTTTCAAATATAACCAACAAAAAACTAGAAAATAAAAGTTATAAACACTATTCAAGAATAACTGCAGAAGAGAGGTTAAAAAGATAATCAGAGCAAGAGGTGGTGGATGAGCACAACAGTGACAGCATGCACAAGTCCATCCAAAGTCAATGAGAAACATCCCAGCACACACATGAGAAAGTGGGTAAGAAGCTCCAACTCAGGAAATTGTGATAACAGAGGGCTTCTGAGAGGGACAGGGAAAGTCATTAAAGCATGGGACTCTTGATAGGTTAACCAGACTCCAGTGGATGGGCCAACATTGAAGATATTTGGGGACTCCAATTAGACTTGATGGTCATTTATATAATAAGGTACATTAAATTAGGTGAGGAATATAAGTGGAGATGGGATGGGGGAGATCTAAATATCACAAACCATCAAATTATATTGCATGAAAATCACAAAATATCAATTAAAATATGTTTAAGAAAAAGTCTTGTAGCAAGAGAAATTTTGAGAATAAATTGTCCCGGTCTATATGTAAATGTCACTTCACAAAACTCAAGTCACCACTCAATTTAATAAAATGCCACAAAATAAAAATTATTTTATTACCTAAACTTATAAAATTATAAAAGTATAGCCAAATGATTAAATAAATATAAAAGAAAAAAACATTTTTTTCTTTATACTACTAATGAAAATTCACAATCTATATCAACAATAATGTAGATATGTAAATTCTTGTATGCTTATGTTCTAATTATTAATGACTGTGAGGACTTTTATAGTTGGACTGAAGTTAATTTACTTGGTCATGAGCATATGTATTCAAGAAACTAACTGGTAGTGATTTTATTGATAAAAGGTGGTGTATTGTGTGTGAAGTTGGCCAGGGGCAGTCTTGTGACGATTTAAATTATCAATTTGGCAGGATCCAGAAACACATGGGAAATTATACCTTCGCACATGCCTGTGGGAATTATGTTCATTCACTTACTACTACATGTGTGAACAATTACCTATGCTGTAATTGGAACCACTCCATGCAAGTACCCTGGACCATGTACACTTGAGAAATCAAGCTGAGCACCAGTGTGAATCCTTCACTCTTTCTTTTTAATTGTGGATATGATGTCTCCAGGTTTTGGCTTCTTCAGACTCTCACCACCTTAATTTCTCCACCATGGTGGATTGTTAGTTAAAATAACCACTTTATCTTCTAAGTTACTTTTATTAGAATGTTTTGTCACAGCAGCAGGAAAGTAACTAAGACACTAACACTTTGTAAGATAGAATATAAATATTTAATACTTCAGAAAATTCTTAGTAAAAAACATAAAAGCCTCAGAAACGATGGCATCTTCACAAACAAAGCCCATTTTCAATTGTAGAAGTTTATTCCTAGTAACCCCAAACTGCAAATAACCCAGGTATTGCAAGTTGAAAATGGTCCAACTGTGGTACATTCATACCATTGGTATTATTCAATTAGAATCAAAATGGGTATCAATTTAGACAACCATGAATAGACTCCAGAGAACTTTGCTGAAAGAAAATGATGAGCACCAGAGCTTTCATCAACAGCAGCATACTATGTGACATCAGTTACATTGCAAAGTGGTAAAATTATAGAAACATGTAAGGGATTTGTGTATGTAAGGTCTTAGGCAGATGTGCATTAGTGAATGTAAAGGACCAATATGAGATAATCTTATGGTGAAATATATATATACATATTACATATATACATATATATGTATACTCATATATATACATATAGATTTATACATATGTGTCTACTCTCTCTCGTCTATATATATATATATATACATATTCATATATACATATATCTGTAACCGTTAATATAATATATAGGATGTATACATATATATATTCTCTCTCTATATTATATATATATATATATATATGAAATAATGTGATATATGTCTAATGAGTAATTTGCTGCCTGCATGTATGGTAAGTGATCTGTGCTATGCAATGCCTGAGGAGATCAGAAGTGTCTAATACACTGGAACTGGAGTTACAGTTGTCAGCCATCATGTTGCTCCTGGGAGCCTAACACAGGTCCTCTGCAAGAACAGGGGGTGCTCTTCACTGTTGAGCCATCTCTCCAGCTCTGCATTATATATTTCGAAGTGTCACCTAATTTAGATATTCTAATTTACTTTCGTAATGTGCTACCATTGATATAAAGTGAATAAACAGGAAATAAAATCTGTATCACTCCTTCCAAATTGTCAACGTTAAGTTTGGTTGTCAGTTTGACTTGATATAATGATGCCTAGAAAATTTGATAAAGAATATTTCTAGTTATGCTAATAATGGTGTTTCAAGAGAGAATTGTACATAAATCAGTGGCTTAAGGGGAAACCGCAAGTAGAATTTGGGTGTATCTTCCAAGAGGCTAGAAAACCTGGAGGCGTTACAGAAGTGAAAAAGTGAGAATCTTCCACAGGTGAACACAGCAGAACGTACGATTTTGCTGTTGCTATTGCCCGTGGACAAATGCTGCCAGATGGTTCATCTTCTCAATGTGAACTCACACCCATTACTCTCTGGAGGTTTCAGAATCAAACTAGAGCAGCCTCATTGGTTCCTTTTTCTGAGGTTTTCAGATTTCCACAGCAAGCAGAAATTTATATCCAGCTGTTCATTTGTAGACAGCCTCCATGGGACTCTTCAAAATACCATCGTGTTAGCCAGATCTAATAAATCCCCTCATAATTTGTTATAGTATTGGTTCTCTTCCCCTGGAGAACCCTGACTAATGAGCAAGTGCATCTAAACTGCAAGAAAAGCAAATAAAATATTGAAATGGTAAACGTGAAGGCAAAATAAAGACATTATGAGGTTGTCAGTAAGATTGAGAGTGAGAACAAGATAAAGAAGTTTTGCCTAGGAGAATAGATGTATAAGAGGTATTAGAGAAACTTTTAAAGTCTGATAAAAAGTGATACTCGAAGTATTACAGATCCATGCAAAAAAATAAAAGCACTGGTAATTAGTAAGTCATTTAGAAGACATTATAATTGCATATTACTCCTGCTTTCTTTTCAGCTGATTAAAAAGTAATTACATAAAATAATGTGTATATAATTACACAATAGCACAGAGGAGATGGGTGGGAACAAATCTGTGAAGAGTAAGAAAATGACATCAGATATTCAACTGAACAGATTTAAATACATGAAAAGAACTAGAAATGTTAAATAAAATGTAAATATAACCAAATATGCAATATATAACTCTTATTATCCTGCTTCAGCTTAATTAAATGACATAAAATTGCATAATACCATGATTTTAACAGAATGCCACTGAGTTTTAGCATATATTTATGTGATAAGTGTAACGCACAGCACAGACATGGAAAAAAGGGAGTAAGAGTGATAGAGAAGACAGATTTATAGTCTCCCTGGAATTTATTTAGCATAAATTCATAGTGGAACCTGAAAAAAATACATTTTTATGCTGTTTGGTGATTATTGAAATTAACAGCAAATCATTGGGAAATATATTAAGGAGACCATAGTGTTCTAGTGGAAAATATTTCCTTCATGCCTTAAAGCAGCTGGAGGGATAGAGAACCAAATAACACTGAAACTCAAAATAAAATAGATATCAAGAAATTTCAAACATGCACAGAGTATGTCATTAATGAATTCTAAAAAAAAAACAATAATAAGCAGGAATATAATTAATCAATCATGAGAACACTTTTAATAAAAAAAGAAACTATAAGAAAGAGCCATTTCTTCTTAAAATGACAGTATTACAAGAGTACCCAAACTAGAGTAATATATGAAAAAGAAAAACTAGGGGCTGGAGAGATGGCCTAGCAGTTAAGAGCGCCGACTGCTCTTACAGAGGACCCGGGTTTGATGCCCAGCACCCACATGGCGGCCGAGAACCGTCTGAAACTCCAATTCCAGGAGAACTCCAGTTCCAGGGGAATCTGACACCCTCTTCTGACCTCCGCGGCATTGCATGACACGGGTGCACAAACTTGCATGCAGACAATACATTCATACACATACAGAAATAAATAAAATTAAAAAATAAATAAAAAGCAGAAAAAGAAAAACAATATATCTTGTAAGTCTACTGAAATCTCCTCAATAAAATGTTAACAAACACCTGATATCATCAAAAATACATGATCAAACATCATAACTAAATAAATTTTATCCCAAAATGAAAGGCTGGCTTAACATCTGGAAATCAAACGCTATAAAACAGTGTATTAAGGCAATAAATGACATGAGTTTTTTCCTGTGTCCCAGGTTATGGTCTATTTTGGAGAATGTTCCATGGGGTGCTGAGTAGAAAGTGTATTCTCTGGTGTTTGTGTGGAATATCAGATAGATGTTTGTGGGGTCCATTTGGTGTATTGTATCATTCAGTTCAGATGTCTCTCTGCTTATCCTTTGTCCTGTTGATCTGTCTAAAGGACATAGTGGGGTATTGAAGTCCCCTACTATTACTTTACTAGGGTTAATCTGTGCCTTGAGATCCTGAAGAATTGTCTTTATAAAGTTTGGTGCACCAGATGTATATATTCATAATTGTGAGATCTTCATCGCCAATTGTTCTTTTAATAAAGATGAATGGCCCTCTTTGTCTCTTTTGATTTCTTTTGCTTTGAAGTTTATTTTGTCTGATATTAAAATAGCAACACCTACTTTCTTTTTCGTACCATTTGCTTGGAATATTTTCTTCCATCCCTTAACTTTAAGTTGGTACCTAACCTTGAAATTGAGATGGGTTTCTTGTAGACAGCATATAGATGGATTTTGTTTCCTAATCAATTCTCCCAGTCTATGACTTCTGATTGGGGAGTTTAGTCCATTAATATTTAAGGTTATAATTGAAAGATGGATGTTGCTTCCTTTCACCTTATTATCCATTTGGATTTTTGTCTCCAATTCTACTCCTGAAGTTATGTTTTTATTAGCTTCTTTTCCTAGGTGCTTGGAGATAGTTGCTCCTCTCTTCTCCCTTTGAATTGCTTCAAGTATTTTCTGAAGAGTTAGTTTTCCAGACATGTACTCTATTATCTTGTTTATGTCATGGAAGAATTTTCTCTCTCCTTCAACTATAATTGACGTTTTTGCTGGGGATAGTATTGTGGGTTGGCATCCATAGTCCTTTAACACAGGAAATGCTTTACTCCTTGTTCTTCTTGCTTTCATGGTTTGTGCTGAGAAGTCAGTTGTAATTCTGATGTGTTTCCCTTTATATGTGACTTGTAATTCTTTTGTAACCTTCAGAATTTTCTCTTTGTTCCAGGTTTCTAGCATTTTAACTATGAAATGTCATGGGGATTTTCTTTTCTGATCTTGTCTATTTGGAGTCCTATGTGCTTCTTTTATTTGTATGGGTTTATTTTTAGTTTGGGGAAATTTTCATCTATTATTCTGTTAAAGATCTGATCCATGCTATTCTCTTGAGATTCTTCACCTTCCTCTATTACTATGATGTGGAGGTTTGTTCTTTTCATAGTGTCCCATATTTCCTGGTTGTTCTACTTTTGTGTATCTTTAAATTTTTCATAATCTTTATTTGAGCTTTTTAGTTGCTCTGTGTTATCTTCCAGGTCTTATATTCTTTGTTCTGCTTCCTTCATTCTATTTCTGAGGCTTTTTCCTTTCTTTTCTTTTTGATTGGATGAGTGTTCTATTTCCTTTTTCATTTCATCCTATGATTTCTTTAGTATTTTAATTTCCTTTTTGAGTTTCTCAATCTCTTCTTGGTGCTCCTTACTTCGCTGGTTGGCTTCCTTTCTCAGTGTTTCTGCTTCCTTCCAGAGTTTGTTTTTTTCTCCCTCTAGTTCTTTCTGAAATTTGTCATTCTCTTCCTTTGTTTCTTTCCGAAGTTTGTCACTGTATCCCTCTAGGTCCTTTTTGAGTTTTTCATTCTCTCTCCTTAGTTCTCTGACTTCTTTATTTTCTTTAATTTCTCTGCATAGGTCTGCAATTATTCCTCTAAGATCTGTTTCTTGGGTCACCTCCAGGGGGACTGTAGCTATCTCCTACAGGGTTGGTAGAGCTTGGTGCGAAATTATCCTGCACCTTTCCCGTGTTATCCCGGTGCCATGTCCCTGGCATGAGGTTTTCGTTTTTTGTTGTTGTTGTTGTTTGTTTGTTTTTTTTTTTGGGGGGGGGGCTGTATTCTGATGCCGCCAATCACAAATGTCTTTTCACTATGTTAGAGGGTGGTTTTGCTTGCCTCCTTCTGATTTTTTTTTTCTCCTCCTTGTTTACGGAGTATTGACTTGTCTAGGTTTCAGGCTTTCAATTTTGTTTATATATTGGATATCGGAAGTCTAAGTCACTCTTCCCTTCCTGTTCTGAAGGTTCTCCAAAAAAATCCACTTGGATACTCTCTCATCAACTCTAATTGGGGGGGATATACCTGACTTAGCCTGCACCCCAGTACCTGTCTGGAGCGAGTTCTGGGCCCCTGTGCTTCAGGAGCACCCTGCACAAAGAAACAATGGCACCGAACCAAACCCTCCTGGCATCAGCTCTAAAGGCAAAGGGGGTCTCTGCCCAGACAGCTATCCTCTATAAGGGTTTAGAGTTTAGACCCTTTTCCAGCAACTCAAGAGTGAATCCACCCTAAAATCTACCTGTCTGGAGCAAGTTCGGGGCTCCTGTGCTTCAGGGGCACCCCGCACAAAGACACAATGGCACCAAAACAAACCCACCCAGCACCGGCTGCTGACAATTCTTAATTATTTTTTAATTGATGTTTTATGTATTTCATACATAATTTTTCATTTCTGTTCAGGAATATTCCCCTATCCCTTCCGCCCACCCCATCCCAAACCATCCCAGATCATTTACTCTATCATAACTGTCCTGCATCTTTCTCTCAGTATTTTTTAATGCTTGGGAATTCACATGTTCCTCCATTAATTTCATATTAGTCTAAACTATGGATACATACTCTCCACCCATATTCAGTAATTACAGAGTCTGAAAATAATTGGTGGGTGGATTCTAGAACCCACTGAGGGATTCACATTATGACAGCATAGTTGCTTTCAGATTAACCAAAAATATTACCATACTGTCGTTCAGCTTGCCTTTCATCTGGGGGATTTGGTGTTAGCATCCACTAATGAGGGAAACCATTCTCTGTCTTTCTGGGACTATGTCACCTCACTCAGCAAAATGGCTTCGAGCTCCATCCATTTGCCTGCAAAATTCATAATGCCATCCTTCTTTACCTCTGAATAGTACTCCATTTTGTAGATGTACCACATTTTTGTCATCCACTCATCTGTTGAGGGGCATGTGGGTTGGTTCCAGCTCTTCGCTATTTTGAAGAGAGCTGCAATAAACATGGATGTGCATATATCTTTGCGGTAGGATGAGTCTTTGGGGTATATACCCAGGAGTGGTATGACTGGGTCAAATGGTAGGGTCATTTTGAGTCTTCTTTTTTTTTTTTTCTGTATGTGTCTGAATGTACTGTCTGCACGCAGGTCTGTGCACCCGTGTCTTGCAATGCCGCAGAGGTCAGAAGAGGGTGTCAGATTCTCCTGGAATTGGAGTTTCAGACGGTTCTCGGCCGCCATGTGGGTGCTGGGGATCGAACCCAGGTCCTCTCTAAGAGTGGTCTGTGCTCTTAACCGCTAGGCCATCTCTCCAGCCCTATTCCAAGTCTTTTAAGGGTTCTCCACACTGCTTTCCATAGTGGTTGTACAAGGTTACATTCCCACTAGCAGTGGATGAGTGTTCCCCTTTCCCCACAACCCCTTCAGCATTTGTTGTCTTTTGTTTTCTTGATCTTAGCTAGCCGTACTGGAGTGAGATGATATACGAAAGTGCTTTTAATTTGCATTTCCTTAATTATTAACGATGATGAACACTTTTTAAGATGTTTCTCAGCCATCTTTGATTCCTTACTGGTGAAGACTACTCCATCTTTTGAGTAGGTCATTTGTCTTCTTATTTTGTTTTGACAACAAAATAAAAAGACGTTAATGCTCTGTCAGATGTGTCACTGGTAAAGATTTCTTTCCACTGTATGTGTTTTCTCTTCACCTCCTTGATTGTTTCTTTCACTGTACAGAAGCTTTTGAGTTTTATGAGGACCCACTTGTCAACTGTTGACCTTACTACCCATGCAGCTGCTGTCTGGTTTAGAATGGCTCCGCCTACACCTATGTCTTATAGCTTGTTGCCAACCTTTTTGTCTAGTCATAAAGACAGCCTGGTACTAGCAAAAAAACAGAACCATTGACTAATGTAACAAAATTGAAGATCCAAACAAGCTCATATATCTTCAGCCACCTCATATTTGACAAAGGGGCCAAAAAAGCTCAATGGAGGAAAGATAGCATCTTCAGCAAATGGTCTTGGCACAACCGGATCACCATTTGTAGAAGAACAAAATTAAACACCTACCTCTCACCCTGTACCAAAATCAACTCCAAGTGGATCAAAGATCTCAATGTGAAGCCTGAAACCCTGAAGGTGATAAAAGAAAGAAAGTTGGCAACAACCAGAAGACAATTCTTAATTTTTTAGGGCTGTCCAATAAACCAGAAGCTCTGAAATTATTTGTTCTCTGAATTTGTGGTGAAGCTTGCTTTCTTATTCAGGAAATATGAAACCTAGGTCTCAATATTTTCAACTGATAAAAATGAAATGCAGAATTGAGAGAAATCTAATAAAATAATTAATAGACATATACTACTCTCACTTAAAATACTATCACAGCAACAGCTAGTGTTTAAACAGCCAAATATCATAACTAACCTATACAATTAACCATCCCAACTGGTTAACACTGTTTATCTCCCTTCTCAAATCTTTTAGTTAAATTATATCTGCAAAAGTCTCCTGAAACCTGAAATAGAATGTTTGACAGGTCTGGGAAGTTTGGACCTGGGCATATACATACGTGTGTGTGTGTGTGTGTGTGTGTGTGTGTGTGTGTGTGTGTACAAGCACACTCTTGTAATTTATCTACTGCATTCATATAATGGCAAAATAATCTTGAATAAAAAATGAACTTTTAAACATATTCCTAAAAGTAACGCCCCCAAAATGTTATTCCAAGTAATTGTATGCATATAATTATCTGAAAATGAAGAACACAAAATTCTGTATATAATTATAGTACATTGAAGGGTATATTTTCTTGCAAACTAGATGAGTTAAAACTCACTAGCAGTGGACAGAAAGGAAATTTTAGGATATTTAAATTATGTTGTATTTTGGTTATGGTGTAAAATGAATACAATTTTTCCAAACCATGTAGCTTTATAATTTAGATTGTGTTTTATGTACTTTTTAACTTTAAGTTATTGTTAAAATGAAAAATGCAAAAACAAAACATTTATAACAAATCATTGAAACAGGTTCAATCTTTTTTTTTTAATTTATTTTTATCGATGCTTTGTGTATTTCATACATCATTTTCCAATTCAGTTCAGGCATATATCCCCTTCCCTTCCCCCCCACCCCACCCCTACCCATCGCAGATCGTGCATTCTGCCATAAGTTTTCTGCATCTTTCTCTGCTTTTTTGTTTTGTTTTGTTTTCATTTTTTTTAACAATAGGTGATAATTTGTGAGTACAAGCATCCTTCATGTAAAACCAATTTGCAAGCAGTTGTGCCCAGACCCACACAGCTCATGGGTCCCACCATCCAGCAGGGGGGCTGTATGTTCAATCAAGTTGATCAAATGAGTGTCCAGTCTATATTATTGTAGTCTCACCATTAACCCCAACGAAGCCCTTGCATTCTATCACACCCCCCTCTTCCGCAAGATGTTCCCTAGGCTTAGAAAGGGGCACAGGTGGATGAGAAGAAAAACATCTATTTTCTCTGGATCTGATGTCTTGGTCTATAGCAGTTTCTGGCTGTTTTTTTTCTGGGCTGCCAGCTTGTCCAGGCTTAACCTTTCGATCCTACTAATGAAGCACATGCATTAGATATTTAGGTATTTAAACAGTATAATATATAGCCTTTACGAATCCTACTAATGAAGCACACACAACAATTCGATATATGGGTATTAAAATACTAATTGTTATGGTGGTTACTTTGGTATAGACAACAGATGTTTGGATGGTATGTCAATTCATGATCTACATTTTCTTCTGTCTAAGTATGGCAGGGTCTTCGTGTGGTTTATAACATCTCGACATCTGTTAAGTGAAGTAACACAGTCCACAAAAAAACAAATGACAAATGGTATCCTATCTATGTGGACGCTAGTACCAATAACCCAGTTATATTTTCTTGTGAGAGGGATGCATATTAAAAGACAACAACAACAAAGATTGCATCAGACAGCTGACTGAAATATGACTTTGGGGAGGGGGCAGGGGTGGGAGGAGGACAACGGTGTATATTCGATTGGTGCATGTTTAATTGACATGAGTTCAACAAGTATCACAGTTTTGCCAGACTCTGTCTACAGATTACATGGTGTTTAGGACTTAATAAAAGTAATATGGGCATATGGACAACATTGTTTGAAGACTGATAAAACGGTATGCATTCTGAGTTAATGGGTGATATAACTTGCTCTTGTCCACATTACCTTTACTAAAATCTGTATAACAATTACTTTGGGATTGGTATAAACAAATGTTCTCTATAATTTTGTTGTCATTAGTATCACCTGGTTAGCAACTCTTTCACCTATAGGATGATTTAACTCAAAATGAACTTTTTGTTTCCCAAGTAATCATATCAGATAACCCAAAACAGCTGGGTGAACTGGTGAAATCTGTGCACTTGATTCACACCTATAGGTATGTATAAAACAACTGCTTTTTTGAGACTTCGGGTCAAAATAAAAACTAAGTAAAAAGGGGGTATAAGAAAGATAGAAAACTTTTGTCAAAACCTTGCAACCCAATCTATAAAACAACATAGGAAAAGATTTGTAGTGTTCCAACAGGCAAGAGTATCACCAACTTAATGGTGAGAAAGAAAATTGCAGCTTTGCATGAGTAGGATGTACCAGAAGTGCCAGCAGAAAGTTGACCCTCTGCACATTGAAAGGAGAAGAAATGCCTCAGATTGCCTGCAGACATCCGGCCCTCTGTGGATCCTATAGTAACAACATTTAATGATTCTAACGAAGCTTACCTTCTAGGTGCTGCAAGGTTTTTAATACAAGAGACTTTCTTACCCCCCCATAGAATAAAGAGAAATAAGAGGATGATGAGGTCATTCTCCAGCTGTAGTTGGAACCAGCTGTTATAGAAGTGTTCTCTTGTAAAATCCAGTAAAACTGCCTTCTTAATTAACTAATGGACATAGAAATTGTGAAAAGATTATTTTCTATTCAGAACCAACATAATGCAAGTCTCCTTAACTATGCACTTAAGACAAATATATCAATACAGAGCTCTGACATCAACCTGGATTATTTCTACCAAGGAGATGTTGGCAGGGGCATCCAAGCCCCCACAAATGGTAAAGGCTCCTTGCCTCCTACTGGGATATCTGCAGAAGAGAGGCAGTAGGCCCTGCTGTTGAAGACCTGTATACAAACATGGGAAAGATGTATGGAGACTTCACTTGCAAGTATACAGATGGTCTCTGGGATGCCAGAGAGTGTTACCAAAGACCACTAAACCAATAAAGCAAATATAGGTCTCCTTGAGTCAAGCAAGACTCCTCCGTCAGCACCAGCTACACCTCATCTGCCTGGAAATACTGTGCAGCAGTGGCAGCCATATGTCTGTATATCCCAAATCTAATTGGCTATTGGCTCTCTCCTTGGAGGAATAACCCACGGCTGATGTCACAAGCTTACATCCTCTAATGGTTAGGTTCAATCTTTTGTACAACATCTTTGGAGGTATGGCCCTCATCCATATACCAAAATAGTAGTCATGATTTTTCCAGGAAAAATAATTTATAGTGTGTGTATTGACTTACTTATACTCTGTATTATTGTTTTTATTTTTGTATATACATGCCCTTTAAAATAATATAAAATACATTTGTAATTTAAAAACTAAAATAAAATGACCTTTATAAAGTTCATTTTTAGAAAATACTTTCTCAGTGTTTGAAGTCATAGATCCAATATACATTTAATAAATAAGAATCCTCATGCTACCACAGTTCACAATATGAAAACTTAGAAAGACTTAGTTATACAAAAGCTGAAGTAGTAGATAGGGCTGATATGGACAAATTTTATAATACTGTAATATAAGCAAGTGAAATGTGCATATGATAGGACAACTTCATGACACAAGGAAGAGACTTTCCATTAAATGCAAATGATAGAAAAAATTTTAAATAATTATATATCATGATCCCATGACAGGTGTATTTTCTAAAAAGAGCACTATCACAAAACTTCCAGTGATTCAGAACTTATTCATGCTATTTATTACTGACCATTTATTTCCTGTATATGTGACTATGGTGTGTGTTGGAGGGATCTGCTTCACTTTGAAGGGATACAGACTGTTATTACAGTCTGTCTCGTGTCAGCTGAAGCATTTCATAATAAGTTGGGTGAAATAGATGTGATTCTTTTAGTATGGACTAGCAAGGGAGTTCAGTTTAAGAGCACTGATTACTCTTGGAAAGGACCTAAGGTCAGTTCCCAGTACCCACATGGTGGAAAACAACTTTTTATAACTGAAATACCACAGGAACTGATGTCCTCCTCTGGCTTCCACAAACATTGCACAAATAGATATATTTATGTACATACAAACAATAACACATGTATACATAAAAATAAAATAAAGAAGCCCATTCATACTGCACCAAACCACAGAGACTTAGCTAAACAGAACTTTTCCACCTGATCACCATAATTTTGGTATGGATGTAGGTACTATACCTTGCTGGAGAGCTCATGGCATGCATGCTCATAACAATCAGGTCTCTCCAAATAAAAAGTCAAAGGAGAATACAGGGTCCAAGATCAATTAACCAATCATACCTGATCAGAAACCAACCAACCTATATCAACAATTAAACAACTGAACTTCAACTCAACAAGGCAGGCTAGAATTTCTTGTCAGATCTACAAGAGAAGGTATCCATCTTTTCAATTCAAAATACAAAATCATAAGTAATATGGAAACCAAAATAGTATTTCCCCACCAACTCCCACAATTCTATAGTAGTGTTCTACAATGATACCTACACAGAGGAACTCTAGAACACAAAGATTAAATAAAAGTTTCAAAAAATGTAAACATAAACAAACAAGTCAAAGAATTCAAAGTTCAGAATAAACTCCTGTATGAAGCGAAGACAATTCAGTATTTGAAAAGATGACTCACAATGGAGAGAAAAATATTGAACAAAAACTCAGGCTGACATGAAGATGTGATTGAGAAACTTGAAAAAACAATTTGAAACAAGAAAAAGACTCACCAGCAGAAGAAATCAGATGGATAACAAAATATAAGACTGGAGAATAAATTTGAAATAATGGAGAAGCCAAAATTTTGGAAAAAAAGCAATGGAAAATGAAGGTAATGTGGGAAAGATCATCAAAAGGATTATAGAAGAAAAATTTACTAAATTAAAGAAAGACATGCACATACATATGCAAGAAGCACAGAGAATACCAAAATTCCCCAGGGAAAATCACAGTAAGTAAATTAAATGTACAGAACAAAGAGAGGTGTGCTGAAAGCCATAAGAGACAAACTAGTTATATAGCCATGAAAGCCTATCAGCATTACAGCTGACTTATCAATAAAAACTATGAAAAACAGAAGAGCCTGGAGAAAAGTATTACAAATTCTAAATGTGTGTAGCTGCCAACCCAGAATACTGTATAGACCAAAATCATCTATTATATTTCAAGGAAACGGAAGGAAAACTTTCCTGTGATGACCCTAGGCTGAAAGAATTCATGTCCAACAAACCAGCTCTGAAAAAATTACTCAAAGCAATACAATGGAGTGAGGAAAGGAATGATCATACCCAAGATGTTACAGAAAGAACACAAATGGAAACATGAAAAAGGATCATGACACAAACAGAACAGTAACCAATACACAGATCTCAATAATAACTTCAAATATCTGAGTCTTCAATTCTTCATTTGAAAGGTACAGACTAGTTGAGAGAATTAATCAAAATCTGTCTTTTTGTTTCCTGCAAGCAAATAATATCACCAAGGAAAGGCACTACTTTAGGGTGAAAGGGTGTAAAAATATTTCAAATGTCACCATGATCCAAGCTCATGTTGCAGTTCTAATAGCTGACAATATATTTCAAATTAAAATTGATGAGAAGATATATAGAAGGTTGCTTCACTCTGATTAATGGACTCATTATACAAGAAGACATGGTAATCATGAACATATATGCACCAAAATAGGGTGAACCCAATTTCAAGTAAGAGTACTGTTAAACATCAAAATACAGATTAACCCCAACTCAGTAATAGTACATGACTTTTATATGACAGTATCTTCAGTCGACAGGTCGACTGGACAAATAAAAAACATAGACATCTGAATTAAGTGATACCATATATTAAATGGAGTTAACAGGCATTTACAGAACATGGGACTAAAGCACCAAAGAAGACACATCGTATTAAGCAGGCCATTGCGTTTTCTATAAAACGGACTACATACTCAGTTACAAAAGAAACCTCAAGAAATGTTAAAAGTGAAATAATTACATGAAATCTATAATGACACAATGCAACAGAGGTTAATTTCAACAGCAAAAATAAGCTCTAGTAACTAAACAAACTCATGACGTTAAACAACACATTCCAGAATGATGAATAAGTCAGAGGAAAAAAGTCAAGAAAAAAATATAAGTATTCCTGGAACTAAATGAAAATGATAATACAACAGAACAAAACGTCATAATATGTTAAAAGAAGTCTTAAAAGAGAATATTATAACTCTACGTGCCTACATTCAAAACTCAAAAAGAAAACAAATAAATCAGGTAAAAGTACAACTCAAAAAACTGGAAAGGAAGAAAGCAAGCAGATGAGAAGTAACAAAAAACAGAAAAGAAATTAATGAAATAGAAAGAAAGGAAACAATATAAAAAATAGGTGAATCTAAGTGCTGGTTCTTGAAAAGAAAAACAAGGTAGACCTTTAGCCTCATTATTCAAGACAAAGCAATAACAAATCCAAATCAACAAAATCAGAGACAAAATGGAAAACATGAAAACAGATATCCAAAAGATACAGAACATTACAAATGAAAAGCCTATGACTTGCTAAATTTGAAAAGTAGAGGAAATAGATAATTTTTTTAATTTTAATTTTATTTATTTTTGTATATGTATAAGTGTACTGTCTTCATGCAAGTTTGTGCACCCGTGTCGTGCAACGCCTCGGAGGTCAGAAAGGGTGTCGGATTCCCCTGGAACTGGAGTTCTCCTGGAATTGCAGTTCTCCTGGAATTGGAGTTTCAGACGGTTCTCGGCTGCCATGTGGATGCTGGGGATCGAACCCGGGTCCTCTGTAAGAGCGGTCGGCGCTCTTAACTGCTAGGCCATCTCTCCAGCCCGCAAATAGATAATTTTTTAAATTCATGGAAACCACACAGATAAACTAAGAAGAGACCAACAACTTAAATAGATCCATAACAAATAAGAGAGTTGAACTATTAACAAGAGTATGGTAGAAATACTTCTTAGTTGTCTTGTCTTTATTTGCTTACCAACTTTGGGAATTTTATTTAATTAGTTTAAGTGTTACCTGTGTCTTATAAAAATGTATTTACCTAAAGTTTGTAACAGTTTGTGTTGGTAAATGTGTTTTTTATTCACTAATGATCACTGCAAAAATGAATAGAAATGAGATTGTACATGAATGATTAGGATATATTTTGCAAATCTCCCAAACTTCCTTTATACTACGATCTTAAAATTCATGGATATTTCATTGCTTCCCAAATTCGATCATCTTAGTCTGTTCCTTGGTGCATGGGAGTTTGGCCATAGACAAAGTAGAAATCAGTATGTGAGATCTGATTGTTATGTCATATTGCCAAAGATGAATTCAGGTTGTTTTTAGCCCAAGTATCTTCTCTTTTTTATGCTGGTATTCTTACTGCCACATTTTTGGAAACCTGTATCACACCTTAAATCTATCAATGATAGCTTTCTTAAATAAAAAAAAAGAAAAAGAAAACTAAGTCAGTCAATAATACAAAGCCTCAGCCCATAAAAGACCAGGCCTAGATGGATTCACAGCAGAATTATACCAGAATTTCAAAGAATATCTGCAAACAACCCTACCTAAATTATTTGGAAAGACAGAAACAGAGGGAGAACTCCTACTTTCTATGATGCCAGTATTTCTCTAATATTAAAACCAAAAAAAGATACAACAGAAAAGAAAACTCTAGCCCCATATATCTAATGAACCTAGATGCAAAAATTCTCAAGAAAATATTCCCAAACTGCACACAGACAAACATCATAAAAATCATCCACCATAATGGAACAGACTTTATTCCAGAGATGCAGTGATGGTTCAATATATGTAAGTCAATAAATGCAATAAGCCATATACATGGACTTAAATACAAAAATCACATTATTTCTCAATAGACACAGAAAAGGCCTTTCACTAAGCTCAACATACATTCACAATAAAAGTCCTGGAGTTAATTGGTCTTGATCAAAAATCCTTTGAAATAATAAAGGCTATATACCATATACCCCCCAGCCAACACCATACTAAATTGAGAAAACAATGAAGCATTCGCATTAAAATCACGATCTAGACAAGGCTGTCTGTCCACTATCCCCACTCCTTTAGTTCCTGAAAATCTATGTAGAGCAATAAGACAAGAGAAGGAAATTAAAGGGATATTATTTGGAAAATAATTCAAATTAGCCTCCGTTACAGATGATAAGAGATCCCTAAAATTCCAGCATAATATTTCTCAAAAAATGAATTAAATTGGGCACAACTGCTTGCAAATTGGTTTTACATGAAGGATGCTTGTACTCACAAATTATCACCTATTGTTAAAAAAAATGAAAACAAAACAAAACAAAAAAGCAGAGAAAGATGCAGAAAAGTTATGGCAGAATGCATGATCTGGGGGGGAAAGGGAAGGGGATATATGCCCGAACTGAATTGGAAAATGATGTGTGAAATACACAAAGCATCAATAAAAATAAAAAAATAAATAAAAAATAAAAAAATAAAAAAAAGAATTAAATAATATTTTATCCATTCCTCCCTTAGTAACACTGGCCGCCTACTAGTCTTCATTCTAAGCTTCCCTCTTTCCCTTTACCTTCCTGGTTCCTTGTCATTTACCTGGTTCCTGCAATTACATCAAAATATACACTCATATATAAGGATTTGGTGCTAGGATCCACAAATGAGGGCAAACACATGCTTGCTTTTCTAAGTCTGTTTCAGACTTAGTGAACTAAGTTAGTTCACTTAGCATAAGAGCTTTGAGACATATCCATTGATCTGAAGATTTCATGATGTCATGTTTTCTTTACAACTGAATAGACCTCCATCATGTAAATGTACCACAATTTCATTATCCACTCCTCAGTTAAGAGACATGTTGATTCCATTTCTTTGCTATTTCGAAAGTAGCAGCAATAAACATGGATGTGCAAGTATCTCTTCAATAGGATGAGAACTTTGAGTATATGCCAAGGAGTGATATAACTTGTTCTTATGGTAGATTAGTGTTTAGATTTTTTAATATAAATATTTTTTTATTATTAAACTTTTTCCTAGTTGTAAGACAAACTGAGCAACGTTAATGTTATATTCCTCATGATCTAAATATAACTGTACTCTTGCAATGTGAATCCCTAAACAGATTCTAGAGCTGACCTAACATTTATTTTCAGTCCTTGGGTTTTGGTACATGATGGAGGGTATGTGTGCATCTTTTAAAGCAATATGGGTTTAAAATGGAAAGATGAGAATCAAGAAATATGATAGGGAAATGACATACAGTTTGTTTCCAAAGGGTGCAATTTTAATATAGGTGCAGTGTAATACTCTGGTTCAACTTAGCCTTTCTGGGTGATTAACAATCATACTTAACACCCATACCAATTAGGCCAAGGGACCTAAGGAATAACTTTGTTCCTTGCCCTCAAAGGTCAACTAAGTCTTAAGGGATTATGCATGGGGGCATCTCTTGAAATGTCCTGCAAATGTGAAACACCAGTCTTCCTGTTCAGGGAGGTCTTGGAGAGGCACTAATGAGACTTCAGCCAGTGTCCAGTCTATAGGGAGGAAAGTCTGCTCATGCTTCAGAAAAGGAAGCTTGGTCTAGCAAGACCTAATTTTATCTTCCAGTGGATGGAACTGGTAAATGATAAGCTGAAAGGAGCAAGGCGCTCCCACCTTCCCCCCACTACCACCCCCCAAAAAACCTGAGAGACCCCCGAGGACCAGATCCTTAACTGACTTTGAGAAAACAAAAACGTTAGTTTTTAGCTTTTTAAGAGTTCTTCACAGTGCTTTCCATAAGGAGTTCATGTGTCTGTAATCCCACCAGCAAAGAATGTGTATTCTCCTCTCCCCACATTCTGTCCAGTATTTGGTCTCTTTTCTCTTGATCTTAGCTAGTCTGCTTGTAGTCAGATAAAATCAAAATGTGGTAATAATTTTTTTTAATTTTTTTATGTGTACAAATGTACTGTCTGCATGTAGGTTTGTGCACCCGTGTTGTGCAATGCAGTGGAGGTCAGAAGAGGGTGCCAGACTCCCCTGGAACTGGAGTTAAAGATGGTTCTCAGCCACCATGTGGGTGCTGTGGATTGAACCCAGGTCCTCTGCAAGAGGAGTTGCCACTCTTAACCATTAGACTATCTCTCCAGCCCAAAATGTGGTTATAATTTGTATTTCCCTAATTACTAATGGTGTTGAGCAATTTTTAAGATGTTTCTAACCCATATTTATTTCTTCCTGCGAGAACTCTCTGTTCAGATCCTTGAAGCAACTCAATCCTTGAGTTGTTTTCTTGAGTCATTGTTTTGAGTAGATTATATATTCTGGATATTAAACCCCTGTCAGATGTGATGAAGATTTTCTTCAACTCTGGGTTTTCTCTTCACTTCTTTGGTTATGTTCCTTTTAATTTACAGGAGCCTTTTCATTTAAGGAGATCTCACTTGTTCACTGTTGAGCTTAATTACTGAGCAACTAATGTCTGATTTAGAAAGTATTTTCCTACAACTATGTTTTATAGATTACTGGAGTTTCAGAGTTTCAAGTTTCCATGAGACCTTTGATCCATTTGGAGTTGATTTTTTGTGCAAGGTGGACTATAAAGGTTTAGTTTCATTCCTCTACATTTTTTAGATCCAGTTTTGCCAGTACCGTTTGCAAAAGATGCTGACTTTCTTCCATTAAGTGTTCTTTCCCCTTTGTAAATTATAAGGTGGTTGAAATTGCATGTGCTCAAATTTGGGTCTTCAATTTTATTCCATTGTTCTACACATCAATTTTTGTACCAGTACCATACTGTTTTTATGATTATGGATATGTAATATAGTTTAAAATTTGGTATATTGGTCAACCCCCCCCCCACATTGCTCCTTGTGCTCAGGGTTGGTTTGGCTATCTGGGGTCTTTTCTGCTTCCATGTGAATTTTAGGATTTTTTTTCTAATTCTATGAAGAATGTCATTGGAATTTGGGGGGTATTTCATTGATTATACATACTACATTAAATAGGATGTTCATTTTCACTATTAATTCTTCCAATCCATGAGCATGGGATGTCCTTTATTCTTTTGTTGTCTTCCTCAATATGTGTCTTTAAAGCTTTAAAATTTTCACTGTAGAGATCTTTAATATCTTTGGACAGGTTTATTACAAGATAATATTTATTTATTTATTTATTATTTATTTATTTATTTTGATGCTATTGTGAATGGGATATTTTCCATATACTCCTCCAATTGCTTGTTATTGGCATATAGAAAGGCTACTGATTTTTGTAGATCAGTTTTGTAATCTGCCACTTTGTTGACAGTGTTAATCATTTCTAGTTCTCTGGTAGAATTTTTAGCATTTCTTAGGTGTACTATCACATCATCTACAACAAAGATATAGTTCAATTTCTTCTTTTTCAATTAGTACCCTTTTAATTTCCTTCTCTTGATTTATTGCTTTACCAAGAGTTTCAAGCAAAATATTAAAAAGGAGAGGAGATAGTGCATAGCCATGCTGTATTCCTGATTTTCAGGGCAATGTTTCCAATTTGTCTCAATTTAGAGTGATGATGGTGGTGGATTTGTTGTATATAGCTTTAATTATATTGAAGTATGTTCCCTCCAGTCCGACTCCCTCTTGCACATTTAATATAAACGCATGCTGAATTTTCTTAAAGTCCTTTTTTGCATCCATTGAGTTGACTATGTGATTTTTGTCTTTGAGTCCATATATATGCTTTGTGACATTTATTGACTTAAATATATTGAACCATCCCTACATCTCTGGAATAAATCCATCTTCTTCATGGTAGATGACATTTTTGACGTGTGCCTGTATGTGGTTTGCAAGTATTTTGTTGAGGATTTTTTCATTTGTATTCATTAAGGGTATGGGTCTATAGTTTTCTTTTTATGTTTTATCTTTGCCTAGTTTTGGTTGGGGGGTGATGCTGACTTCATGAATGGTTATAGAAGAACATTTGCAGATAAAGTAAATGAAGGAATTCAAGAGAGATGGGACCATTGGGGAGTGGTATTACAAGGGAGAAGTAGAACAATGGAGATAGTTTAAATGGAGAGGACATGGAGAAGACACGGAGGGAGAGTTAGACAGGGAGGTGGATAGAAGAGAGATAAATAATGCCTAGCTAGTATAAAAAACTGAGGGAATCATATTAGTCTAACAATGTAATGACAAATTACCATACAGTATCTCTACATGAGTCCATGTGCATAGATGAAGGCTACATAACGAGAAACATCAGACAAAGGAAACATTCTTTTGCATTGCTGGACAGGGTAGTTCAAGCGAGGTCCAAAATTGCCAGAGCCCTGGATTGTCTCCCAAAACCTGAAGGTAAGATAATATTTTGGAAGACAAGACATACTTCAGAGAATGTAATTGGAACAATGGAGCTGGAGCTAACCAGGAAGCCACCTCCCCTGAAAGCTAGCTTTCACAGCTTTGGAAAGCACTACTCAAGCTTGTAAAGTAGAAGAGCAATTGATGGGCCAAACCAGCTTCAAACCAAATATACTCATCTATGTCTGGCACAACATAAGGCATTGTTCCACTAGTGACACTTTTAACATGGGTACAAGAAATGACTAAATAACCCACTCAATGGGAGGATACTTAAGTGTTGCACTTTAATATTAGCTAAAAATACACATGCATGGAAAGGTGTCCTCCTATATTGATTGGTCTCTTCCATACTGCTATGGAGAGAGAGGTCATAGATCTTAGAGAAATTCCCAAGGTTATCATATACCTAGGCTAAAGTAACTTTTTTTTTGTATTTTTGAGGCAGGATCTCCCTTTAGTCCCAGCTGGCCTGGAGCTTGCTCTTTAGACCAGGCTGGCCTTGAACTCACAGAAATCTGCCTGCCTCTGCATCCCGAGTGCTGGGATTAAAGGAATAACTTCTTAATAACTGCACAATAAGTATACAAAAGTATTTACAGAAAAATATCCCAGACACCACTCAATAAAGAAAACAACAACAATACAAAACAAAACAAATAACTTCTTTTCCACCAGATGAAGAATATTATAGACTCCCACAACTAGTCAGACATAGACAGTGTCTGTGAATTGCCCAAGCCTAAGTGATATATCTACAATGCAACCTTTACATCTAAGGCTCTTGCAACGTAGAACAAGAAGCCAGGAAGACACCAGTTAACCTCTTAACACTTGGTAAACAAGCTCCCCCATGCAACAGGGGTCCAGGAACTCAAAAGGTCATGAATGGCCAAACCACGGAAATTAGGAATCTACAAAATATAGCACCATGGACAGGTCACCTATATTTAGCTTCACCCTCCCAGGGCTCAGGGAGCATTGTGAAAGAGGGGGAAGAAAAATTGTAAGATCCAGGGTGGTAATGCATTACCATATGGAATTGAATTGCACAAGTTCTTGAGACCCTGCTCATATGAACCTACAGCATTGGTGTCAGCATGCACAAGACCTGAGCAAGTTTAACCAGATAAAAACCAAGCGTGGAACTGCAGAAATGGGCAGCAGAACCCAATCATAGCTGACAAAATTTTCACAGCTGATTACTGTTAGGTGAGGAAGAACTGGTCTTCTTAAGGGCAAGGACTCTAGATCTGCTTGGAGGAGCTCATTGGCTAAACTGGCACTGAGGAATGTCCTGGGAGATTAATTTGACACAATCGGTCTTAACACAAATGACTGAATGAATGAATTCCAGAAGGGGGGTTATGGGAGGCTGCCAATAGAGAAGGCAATATAAATGTGATTAAGAGTGATTGAAATGTTATGTATGAAATACACAAAAATTCAACAAAAATTATACAAAAATGAAAAAATAGTCAAGAAATATATAGTAAATGATGTTATAGATTTTTACAATGAGAACTTCAAAAGAAGACTCAAATAGATAAAATGATCTCCTATGGTCATGGAAAGATTTAATTAATAGGGTGACAACAACCATCCTATGGATAGCAATTTGCAAATTAAATGAAATTCAGTCAAAATCTCCATTAGTTTACATAAATAGAAAATCTGTCCTGAAATTTCTATCATCATAACATAACCTTGTTATCCAAACCAATCATGAGATCAAAGATTAAAGATGGGGGGTCTCAAACTATATTACAGAGCTATGTCATAAACAGAGCATAATACTGGCACAAAACAGACACATAGAAAGGTTGAACATAACTGAAGACTCAAACATAATTGCATGCAACTTAAGCCATGTATTGTTTGACAAGGGTGCCAAGAATGCATACTAGAGGAAAGACAGAATCTTCAACAAATGATCCTGGCAGAAACTGAATCACAATAGAGTGAAATTAGACCCATATGTATAACCTTGCACAAAATTCAACTCCAAGTAGATCGAAGACATCAATGTGAAATCTGAAATGCTGAAACTGTTAGAAGAAAACATAAGCAGTTCCCTACAAGATACTGGAAGTTACAAGAGAGGATTTCTAAATCAGATATTAGTGGCTCAGGAATTAAAGCCAAGAATTAACAAGTGGGACCTCATTAAACCAAGAAGTTCCTGTACATCAAAGGAAACAACAAATTTAGTGATAGGGAAGCCCACAGATTTGGAGGAAATCCTCACCAGATATATATAGGCTAGAAGATTGATATATAACATATACAAGGAACTCTATAAACAACAGGAACACAAATGATCCAATTAAAATAATATGGTGGTGTATCTGTATATATATTAATTTAGCCTTTTTCTTTAATACAAACATTTTATTCACATAAGACCACAGAAATCCCTGTTACCACTACAGAGGCCAATAGCATGCCTCTGGACTTTACACAACATACACAACAACCTGCCCAGGGGTGGCACTGGGTATAGTGGGCTGGGACCTCCCACATCACTCAATATTCAAGAAAATTCCCCACAGACATGGCCACAGGCCAGTTCAATTGAGGCAATTCCACAATTGAGACTCCCTTAACCCAGATGTGTCAAGTTGACACTAACACTATCCAGTACACACATGGAGATTATTAGAGTACTACCACTGACCAAATGCAGAGCATAAGGTTTTGTGAGATGTTGATACTAAAATACACATCTATGATTCAATCTCTACATATAAGGCTTAAGGAACACAGTGCAATATGGAACAGAAAAAATACCAATGCTTCTCTCAACTCTAATCAGTGAAGCTTTCTCATTGTAGAGATGGTGATTAACCCAGGAAGCCACCACTGGCCAAAGTGCAAAGCATAGGAGACCATACAGGTCTTGTCCCTGGGTATGACAACTATATCAAACCTCTGCCTCCCAAGGCAAAGGGACCATTGTGGGAGAAGAAATAGAATGACATTAAGATCTAGGGGAGTTGGGTGAACAAAGGAACCAAATTTTATTTGTTGCAGGAGGGAATGTGATGAAATACATTATATAAAACTCTTAAAGAATCAATAAAATATATTTTAAAATATTAATGTCTGGAATTCAGGAGCATGCACATTACTCTGGCTTATCCTGCCATATTCTCTCTCTCTCTCTCTCTCTCTCTCTCTCTCTCTCTCTCTCTCTCAGTGTGCATGTACGGGTGTGTCATTTTCCATGCTATTTCTTTCTTATTCTCTTTCTTCATGAAACTCCATTAAAAGGAAGCCTCTCTTTCCTCTTAGGGCCCCATCACAAATACTTCTCTTACAGTGTATTATTTCTCTCTAATTCTCTCTTCAAGACCTGATTATGGTCTTCAGTAGCTTTTATTCTGATAAAACTTATACCTGAAATATAAACCTCCTTTCTTGACTTACCACTGAAGCTAATGTTATAACATTATAACTTGATTTAACTATGTAGTTTGTTCTTCTAAATATGAATGGCTAGTTTTCCCAGTGCCATTTGTTAAAGAGGACTTCTTTTTTCCCATGTATATTTTTGGCATTTTGGGAACATTTCTTTTAATAGTTCTTAAATGACTGTAGCTTTGTTGGTTTATATATGGATCTTCTGTTCCACTTATCTATGTATCTGTTTTAGTATCAGTAACAGAATGGGTTTTCTTTACTCTTTTGTGTGTGTGTGTGTGTGTGTGTGTGTGTGTGTGTGTGTGTGTATCTTGTGTTTTGTTTTGGTTTCACTACGGATCTTCCATACAACTTAAAATCAAGTATGAGCATACACTTTCCACCATCGTTTTTGCTCAGGATTTCCTTGGCTATCCAAAGCCTTTTGTGCATCCAGTTGAATTTATGTTTTGTGGTTTTATTTTGTTCTGTGACGAATAACCTTGGAATTGTGATGAGGATTGCATTGGATCTGTAGATGGCTTTAGTTAAGGGAGCCATTTTCATATTGATTCTTCCATTTAATGAGCATAGGAGGCCTTTTAATTTTATAATATTTTCTTCCATTTTCCTTATGTTTTAATGTTTATATTATAGATACATACCTTTCAGTCTCTTAGTTAAGGGCATTTCAAGTTGTTGTTTTTTTTAACCAACTGTGAATTAGATTATTTGTCCAAAATTTTTCTCAACACTACTAATTATATTATAGTGTAGCTTTCTAGAAAACTACAATATTTTTGTGTTTTGTATTTGCCAGTTTGCTGAAAGCATTACTCACTTTAAAGATGTGAAATGGAATCTTCAGGGTCTCTTAAATGTAGAATTATTTCACCCAGAAACTTCTTCCTTTTCTACACACACACACACACACACACACACACACACACACACACACAAACACCTTTTAATTGCTTCTCTTATTGCTCTAGCCAACACTCTTAGCATTACATTGACTAACAGGAGAAGTGGATAGCATTGTCTTTTTCTGACTTTAATAGAAATTTCATCATTTTCCCATTACATGATGAATACAAGTTTCACTTACACTGCCCTTATTATGGTGTGACATATGCCTTCAATTCTAGTTTTCTAGGGCTTTCATCAGGAAATAATGTTGGGTTTTACCAAGAGACATTTCTGTGTTTTTTGAAATGATCATGATGCTTATTTCTTGAGTACATTTATGGGCTACATTAAATTGTGTGACTTACATATGTTGATCTGTCTCTGAATCTCTGGGATCAAGCCAAATTGATTGTTTGGATATGTACCTGAATTCGGTTGGCAAGTATATTTTTGGCATTTATGTTCCTCAGGGATACTAATCTATGATTGCTGTTGATTTTCTGGTGGTGTGCATTTATTTTGACGGTATCAGAATAATACTGAATTTGTAAAAGGAGTTTTGTGGTCTTCTTTTCATAATTTATGGGGAAAATGAGAAATATTGGTTTTAATTTTCCTTTGAAAGTGTGGTAGCATTCAGCAGTGAATCCATCTGGACTTGTGCTTCTTTTAGTGATTTTTTTATAGAAGCCTCAATTGCCTTGCTTGTTAAAGATATATTTAAATTGCTTATCTCAATTTGCTTTAATTTTGGTAAATCATCTGTACCTAGAAATTATTTCATTTCTTTCAAGTTTTCACATTTAGTTGGAAATAAATGTATGTTTTTTTAATTTCATGCATGATTTTGATACATAGTCATGTATTTACATGAGTACTATACCATGTCCATCCATCCCCATCCTTCCTTTTCTTCATTCAACTTCTCCTATGTCTGTCCCTACTCCTAAAATTATTTTCCTACTGTCTCATTACTATTGGTACATATACATAGACATATTGGTTTATACACATGGACATACATGCACACACACACACACACACACACACATATATGTATTGCACTAAGTATTATGGAATAATACTTACCCCTGTGGTATTTCAGGAATCCTTAGCATTATTCATATCTCTTTCTTCACATTCCCTGTGTATTATCCTTTATTCCTTCTACCCAATTAAACTATGTTCCTACTTCTGCTTCCCTCCTGAAAACACCCATGCCATACACAAGAGACTCATAACTAAGATCCACAAATGAGAAAATAACATGTAGCACTTGTTTTCATGGGTCTGAATTACCTCATAAATAGAATGGTTTTCAGTTAGAAAATTTACCTTCAAATTTAGTGACTTCAGTATGTTTTACACCATAATAGAATCCCTTTGCATACACATATCACACTTTCATATAAATATGAAAATGCACTATGTTCATGTACCAGTGTTCAAGGGTACATTTGTTTAGGACTGACAACTTGGGATTAGATAACCTATCAGGGAGCTAGTATCAAGAGGAAACTAATTCTCCCTCATGCCCAGTCCATTGATTTCCTGTTGCTCTACATTTAGAGGTGAGGATTGTGACATTTCTGCTATCCAGACTGGCATTTCAACTGGTGCTGCCATTCTCTGGGCCTTGGTTAGGGGATGATTTTTTATATAGGTTTCATGGGTACAGCTTCACTACCATGTCTAGATTATGCTAGCTGGATGCTTGTGTCCTTGTCCTCTGGCTCTTAAAATCGTTCAGCTTCTTGATCCACAGTGTTGGATCAAGAATTGGGTATGGGGACATAATACAGATGTATTAGTTGGGGCCAGGCACTACCAAGTGCCTAATATGCTGTATTTTGATTATTTGTAGAACTTCTTAATAATTTCTGTCTGAGCCGGGCGTGGTGGCGCACGCCTTTAATCCTAGCACTTGGGAGGCAGAGGCAGGCGGATCTTTGTGAGTTCAAGGCCAGCCTGGTCTACAGAGTGAGTTCCAGGCCAGCTGGGGCTACAGGGAGACCCTGTCTCGAAAAGACCAAAAATAAATAAATAAATAAATAAATAAATAAATAAAAAATAAAAAAAAATAATTTCTGTCTGTTGGTAAAAGAAGCTTTGTTGATCAGTGGTGGAAGTTACACTTAACGGTGAATAATATATGTATTTAAAATATAGTAAGAAGCTATATTGGTTGAGGAAAATGGCACTATTAAGTTCTCTTCTAGGGTCAATGATCTCTCTAATCATGAGTAATTGGCTATATGTATAGTACCAGGCATGGATTTCCTCCTACACAGTAGGATTTGACTCCAAATAATAGCTATTGATTAATTCCAAGACAAAAATGCCACTATTGCAAAACGGAGATATTGTTGTTGTTATTAATAAAATTTACAACCAGGAATGACCATTGATTGTTTTGCTTTCCTACAGCTTGGTTAGTAGCTTCAGATACTATAAGACTGAAGCTTTCAGGTCAGTTACAGCATAGTTTCAACAAGTCCTGAGTAGAAGTATGCTGAGTCTTCAGCAACAGGGTCTTCCCTTCATGTTCTTGGAGGCAACCAAGGGAAATGCCAATAGCTTATATTATTTTGCACTACTCTGACCAATAACTCTAAGGAAGCTTCTCTTGCCTGATACTAAGATTTTGAGGTAGCCATTAGGTACATACATGCAATAACATGCATATTATATGTATAAATTTGGTGGGGGAGCGTTGAGACAGGGTCTCCTTATAGCTTCAAGTAACCTAGAACTCAATTTTTAGTCTAGGCTAGCATGGATCTCACACAGATCCATGTCCTTCTACCTCCCAAGTGCTAGGATAAAAGGCATGCATAACAACATCAAGTTCATATGTGAATTTCTAAATAGCCTATAAAATAGTACTTTCCCCTGTGGTATTTCAGAAAGTTCTAATATTATTCACAACTCTTTTTTTTTTTCCCAATTTTCCCCATGCATTACCATTTATCCCTTCTGCCCAATTAGACTATACTCCTATCACCCCACTTTCTGATTCCTCCTTGAAAACAATTGTGTTCTGCTACTTTGTACATCTTTTTCCCCATTCCACTCATGGGTCCTCTCCACTTTCCTGGCTTCTGAAGGTACTTCAGAATATTCACTCACAGAAACATATTCATATTTAGGATCCAGAAATGAGAAAATGACATGCCACATTTTTTCCTGGATTTGAGTTATCTCCTCAATATAATGTTTTTCATTTAGATTCATTTACCCACAAATTTCCTGACTTTGTTTCATACCCTTATAGGACTCTACTGTGTACATAATACATATTATATATATATCATATATAATATATATATATATTATTATAACTCATATATAATATATTTCATACATATGTATATATGAAAATACAAAAGGTCCATGTAGCAGTTCTCATGATTACATTTGCTTAGGACTGCAATTTAGGATTAGATAACCTATCAGAGAGCTAGTGCTTGGAGAAGACTAATTCTCACTCACTTCTAGTCTATTGACTTATAACTGGTTTAAGTTTGAATGGAGCTTGTAGATGCTGTCACCAATGCTGAAGTTCATATGAAAAAAATCCAACAACCCCAGATAACTCTGATTTCTTACAGTACCTCATGCCTAGTTCTTACAATCTTCCTGTCCTCTCATCCACAATGGTCCCTGAACCATGAAAGGTTTAATATAAGATTGCTATCTAGAAACATGCATTCTTTGGTCTCTTATCATATACATTTTTTTGCACTTTTGCTATTCTGTGCTAACTGCCCTCTGCTGCATGGGAAAGCTTTGCTAGGAGAAATTGAGAGGTGCATTAGTATTCTCCTCTGTCCCTTGATTTTGCTATGCTCTGTGAGCCTTAGATTTGGAGCCTCCTTCTAGATGTTCACTTAGGGTTGGGCATCTCACAGGCATTTAGTGTCTGTGTTTGACCAATTGTGCAACCCTGTAATACTCCCTATCTGCTGGAAAAAGAAGCCTCTTTGGTGAGCAAGTGACAGATATACTTGCCTGTAAATAAATGATATATATTTAGAATATGGTAAGAAATTAGATTCGTTTAAGATTGTGACAATCATAGGTTTTCCTCTAGGATGCATGACCTCTCTAGCCAGTGTATTTTTCTATGTTTATAGTAAAATACATGAGTTCTCTTCCATTGAGTGGGCTTTACACGTGATTAGATAGTTGTTGATCACCCTAAGATTAAAGTGCCGATAAAGCCCCCAGAGAGATAGTTATCTGTGCTGGTCATTGTTGTGATTAACATTTAAAGCTAGAATTGAACCACTGATTATTTTTCTCCTTAGCAGCTTACATAGTGTCCTCTGAAGCTTTGTGATATAGTGAGGAGGTTTCCAGGTCAGTTCCATATCTGTTATTACAAGTCCTGTGTCTGGAGTATGTCGTGTCTTAAGCAATAGGGTCTTTCTTTCAAGTTCTGGGACAAATCAAGGTTTGTGACAATTGCCTGTAATATTTTCTTAGACTCTTGTACTACAATGACCAAGAACTCAAAATAAAATTTCTCCTGTCTGGGCACTCTGTTTCTTGTTACAAAACCCTCAGTTACATGTATATATACACAGCCCCACCCCTCTCACATGCATATATGACATGTGTGTGTCTGTGTGCATTTTTCAGTAGGCTATTACTGACCTAATAAATTTACCTCAGTTTTTTCTCACTGCCTAAGCTTTATTTATCTCTCCCTCTCTTTCTCTCTATGCCTAGCATTAAAGTACTCCCATTTGCAAGTGTGGTCTACATACTCTGGGATGCCAGAGAGTGTTACAAAGACCACTAAACCAACAAAGCAAATATAGGTCTCCTTGAGTACAGCACGACTTCTCCATCAGCACCAGCTACACCTCATCTGCCTGGAAATACTGTGAGCTGTGGCAGCCATACATCTGGATATCCCAAATTAATTTGGCTATTAGCTCTCTTCTTGGAGGAATAACCCACGGCTGATGCCCACAAGCTTACATCCTCTAATGGTTAGGAGATGTTATAAACCCACACGAAGACACTGCCATACTTAACAGAAGAAAAAAAATGTAAATCATGGATAAANACCAACACACACATAGCAACATACACACAGGTGTATATATTTATAATTTGGGGGGGGGTCTTTTTGAGACAGGGTCTCCCTGTAGCCCCAGCTGTCCTGGAACTCACTTTGTAGACCAGGCTGGCCTTGAATATATTTATAATTTTTAAAACTTAGGTTCTTCTTATAAGAAAAATGATTCAGTGCTGTCTCTCTGAGTCTGACTTCCTTTGGTTAACATAATAATTTCCAATTATATGGATTTTCCTGCAAACATCATAATTTCATTTTTCTATATATTGATTAAAACTCTACTGTGTACATATATCACATTTAGCATATATATGCTATATATATATATATATATATATACTCATATATATATATTTCATACATATGTATATATGAAAATACAAAAGGTCCATGTAGCAGTTCTCATGATTACATTTGCTTAGGACTGCAATTTAGGATTAGATAACCTATCAGAGAGCTAGTGCTTGGAGAAGACTAATTCTCACTCACTTCTAGTCTATTGACTTATAACTGGTTTAAGTTTGAATGGAGCTTGTAGATGCTGTCACCAATGCTGTAAGTTCATATGAAAAAATCCAACAACCCCAGATAACTCTGATTTCTTACAGTACCTCATGCCTAGTTCTTACAATCTTCCTGTCCTCTCATCCACAATGGTCCCTGAACCATGAAAGGTTTAATATAAGATTGCTATCTAGAAACATGCATTCTTTGGTCTCTTATCATATACATTTTTTTGCACTTTTGGCTTTCTGTGCTAACTGCCCTCTGCTGCATGGGAAAGCTTTGCTAGGGAGAATTGAGAGGTGCATTAGTATTCTCTCTGTCCCTTGTTTTGCTATGCTCTGTGAGCCTTAGATTTGGAGCCTCCATTCTAGATGTATCACTTAGGGTTGGGCATCTCACAGGCATTTAGTGTCTGTGTTTGACCAATTGTGCAACCCTGTAATACTCCCTATCTGCTGGAAAAAGAAGCCTCTTTGGTGAGCAGTGACAGATATACTTGCCTGTAAATAAAATGATATATATTTAGAATATGGTAAGAAATTAGATTCGTTTAAGATTGTGACAATCATAGGTTTTCCTCTAGGATGCATGACCTCTCTAGCCATGTGTATTTTTCTATGTTTATAGTAAAATACATGAGTTCTCTTCCATTGAGTGGGCTTTACACGTGATTAGATAGTTGTTGATCACCCTAAGATTAAAGTGCCGATAAAGCCCCCAGAGAGATAGTTATCTGTGCTGGTCATTGTTGTGATTAACATTTAAAGCTAGAATTGAACCACTGATTTATTTTACTCCTTAGCAGCTTACATAGTGTCCTCTGAAGCTTTGTGATATAGTGAGGAGGTTTCCAGGTCAGTTCCATATCTGTTATTACAAGTCCTGTGTCTGGAGTATGTCGTGTCTTTAGCAATAGGGTCTTTCTTTCAAGTTCTGGGACAAAATCAAGGTTTGTGACAATTGCCTGTAATATTTTCTTAGACTCTTGTACTACAATGACCAAGAACTCAAAATAAAATTTCTCCTGTCTGGCACTCTGTTTCTTGTTACAAAACCCTCAGTTACATGTATATATACACAGCCCCACCCCTCTCACATGCATATATGCACATGTGTGTGTCTGTGTGCATTTTTCAGTAGGCTATTACTGACCTAATAAATTTACCTCAGTTTTTTCTCACTGCCTAAGCTTTATTTATCTCTCCTCTTTCTCTCTATGTCTAGCACTTCTTAGCTCCCCATTTAAAGTACTCCCATTTGCAAGTGTGGTCTACATACTCTGGGATGCCAGAGAGTGTTACCAAAGACCACTAAACCAACAAAGCAAATATAGGTCTCCTTGAGTCACGCAAGACTTCTCCATCAGCACCAGCTACACCTCATCTGCCTGGAAATACTGTGAAGCTGTGGCAGCCATACATCTGTATATCCCAAATCTAATTGGCTATTAGCTCTCTTCTTGGAGGAATAACCCACGGCTGATGCCACAAGCTTACATCCTCTAATGGTTAGGAGATGTTATAAACCACACGAAGACCCTGCCATACTTAACAGAAGAAAATGTAAATCATGAATTAACATACCCTCCAAACATCTGTGTCTATACCAAAGAAACCTACCATAACAATTAGTACTGTTTAAATACCTATATATCTAACTGTGTGTGCTTCATTAGTAGGATCAAAGGCTATATATTATACTGTTTAAAAACTAAATATCTAATTGCATGTGCTTCATTAGTAGGATCGAAAGGTTATGCCTGGACAAGCTGGCAGCCCATGAAAGAAAACAGCCAGAACTGACTAGAGACCAAGACATCAGCTCCAGAGAAAGTAGAGTGTTTTGCTTCTCATCCACCTGTGCCCCTTTTCTAAGCCTAGGGAACAATCTGCGGAAGAGGGGGCGTGGTAGAATGTAAGGGCTTCGATTGGGGTTAATGGTGAAACTACAACAATATAGACTGGACACTCATTTGATCAACTTGATTGAACATACAAGCCCCCCCTGCTGGATGGTGGGACCCATGAGCTGTGTGGGTTTGGGCACAACTGCTTGCAAATTGGTTTTACATGAAGGATGCTTGTACTCACAAATTATCACTTATTGTTAAAAAAAATGAAAACAAAACAAAACAAAAAAGCAGAGAAAGATGCAGAAAAATTACGGCAGAATACATGATCTGGGATGGGTAGGGGTGGGGTGGGAGGAAGGGAAGGGGATATATGCCTGAACTGAATTGGAAAATGTTGTATGAAATACACAAAGCATCAAAAAAAATAATAAATAAATAAAAGCCACACAAAATTACTAAAAAAAAAATTCATTCTTATGTTAATATATAAAGGAAAATATATACAAATAAAGCATTAAAAACAAAATAAAGTACTCCCATTGTCTCCATTTCCCTTGATAATACCCATCTCTCTTTACTCTCGCGCCTTCTTCCCTTTTACTGCCAGGGATCTTTATATAACACTGTTTTGCTCAGCAATGCTTTGGCCCTCTATGTTACTTTGTGTTTCTATGTGAATTTTAAGATTGTTTTATCTTTTTTTGTAAAAAATATTATGCAAATTTTATTGGTATTGGACTGAATTTGTAAATTGCTTTAGGTAAGATGGTCATTTTCACAATATTAATTCTACCAATCTATCTTTTCACTCTAAGTTAGCACCTATGTTTCATGATAAAGTGTGTTTCTGTGTTTCTTGGATACAAGAAATATATTTGTTCTGCTTTTTAGTACACAGTAATAATTATTGTCTTTTGATTGAGGAGCTGAGGAAATCAGTATTCAGAGTTATTGTTAAATTGTGTATATAACCTGTCATTTAAAAGTTTGACAGTGTTTGGGGTTTTCCTATTTCCCTCTTGCTTATCTATGATTCCAGCATACTCTTTTTTTCTTGTGGAGTCATAAATGTGTTTATCTTCTTTTCTATCTGAAGAACATCATCTGGTATTATTTGTAGTGCTGACCTGCTTTACACCTTCTGGCAGCTTCTTCAATCTCTCTTTTCAGAGATTTAAAGGTTTCATTACAAAGGTCTTTAACCTCCTTAGTTAGGATTATTCCTAAATATTTTGGAGGCTGTTGTGAATTGTAATATTACCGTTCTCTCTTTCTCTGTATTCTTGTTATTGGTGTATAAAAAGAATATTGATTTTTCCGTATTGATTTTTTTATCCTGCCATTTTGATAAAGGTGTTGATTATATCTAGAAGTTTTGGGGTGAAAATTTTGGGATTTGTCATGTGTAATATTATTATATCATATACTTTGTGTCACAAGTTCTTTCATATTCCATCTCTTTTAAAAAATCCCTATTTTTGATTGAGTGGTCTGTTTATGTTCATTCGGTTTATGATGTAATTAAAAAAATTTTTTAATATGCCTGGCTAACCTGTAAATATGGTAACTGAGTATGTAAGTCACTTACTATTTTTGTGATGAGATTAGTCTGTGCTTTTAGCTCTGGCAGTATTTGTTTTATGAAATTGGGTGCTCATGAGTTTTGTGCATTGATGGTTAGAATTTTAACAGCTTCTTGAAAGATTTTTGTTTATTTCTTCTGAAGTTTTGGATTGAAGACTATTGTGACAGATATAGCACAATGAGTACTTCTTATTACCTCACTGCAGTTGGGTGGAATACCTCTTACATCCTTTCACCCTAAGGTAACATCTGTCTTCATGATGAAGTGTGTTTCTTGGATTCAAGAAATAAACTGTCTTCATGATGAAGTGTGTTTCTTGGATTCAAGAAATACAATCTGTTCTGCTTTGTAATACATGCTACTAATTATGGTCATTTGGTTGAGAAGTTGAGAAAATCAATATTCAGAGTTATTGCTAAATTGTGTGTATTATTTTGTCATTTCAAAGTTTTGCAGCATTTGGGTTGTCCCTAGTCCTCTCTTGCTTATCTATTCCAGTGCAGTCTTTATCTCCTGTGGAATCATAAATATGTTTTTCTTCATTTTCCATCTGAAGTATGCCTTATAGTATTACTTGTAGTACTGACTTCCTGGTCATGCACGTTTATCATAGCTTGTTTTCATCATAGTAAGTTTTCTGTTCTCTTTCAGTTATGATACATATCTTTGCTGTGTATAGTAGTTTGTGTTAACACTTGTTTATTTTCATAAACTAAAAAGCATGTCTAAGCTCTCTGGGCTTTAAAAGCATCTGTTGAGTAATGTATTAGTCTAAGGAGATTTTCTTGATAGGTGGCTTAGATTTTCTTTCTTACCACTTTAAATAAACTTTCTTTGTTCTCTATAATTAGTCTTTAGTTATAATATCAGAAATATAAGTTATTTTCTAGCATTAACTATTTAGTGCTCTAAATGTCCTCTATGCCTGGATTGATGCCTCTTCCTCAAAAAATTTAGTTACCATTTGTGATGGTTGATCCTGGGTGTCAACTTGACTTGGACTAAGGGATAAATAAGAGAAAAAGGGTCTTCTGATTGGACCGCCTCAACCCGGATGGCCCACCCCAAATGTGGGCGTTACCTTCAGGCCACAGCAGAAGGAGCTGGTCCCTTTTTTTCTCCTGCGGCTTACCTCTCTCATCTGGTGAGTTTGTCTTGCTGCTGTGATCAACCTTTCGGATCCCAGCGTGTACTGAGACTGGCAGATCTCCTGGAACCCATTTGGGCCTTCAGCACTGGATTGGGACTACTGAGACATCCAGCCTTGCAGACTGAGCAGTTCCCTGGATTCTCATCTCAGCCTTTCCAGTGTGGTGCAGCTACTGTTGGAATCCTTGAACTCTGTCACATGAGAAAATCAATAAATTGTATATAGCTATATATATTCATCCTGTTGTTTCTGTTTCTTTAGAGAACCCTGACTAA